>JAWNNP010002294.1:0-14478 GCA_035044805.1 Leucophenga maculata
GCCTCAGACACGCTTTTTATTTAGATACCTAAATTTTCAGGCTCTAAAGGATGTTTTAGGCCCTGTACCGAAGGTACAAGAGCCTATTGGTTTTGCGCAAATGTATGTAACAGGTAGAAATAATGGTCGGAGACCCCCCAAAGTTACCACCATTATGGTCAGGAGTGATAGAGGAGTCGATATAGCCATGTCCGTCTGTCCGTCCGTCCGTCTGTATGAACGAAAGGTCTCGGAAACGGTAATAGATAGAGACTTCGTGTTTTTTGCATTCGACTAGGACTGCTCCGGAATTTCACTAGTTTATTTTAAAATGTTGGCCCTTTCCCCCCTTCCCCATAAAATCACCCCTTAGGGTGAAAATTTCTTCGGCACAAAAAATTGAGTGTACCAATATAGAGATAACGTCTCTTTAAGCCAAAATCCAAAAAGTTCATCAAAATCGGATAATAATTGACGATTTTATAAGCAATTGAATTTTAACGACCCCCCTTTTCTTTTCATTCATATTCGCGCAGTGAGAAGTGGTCATGTGTTTGGCCATAAGCTCGGGAAACATTTAATATGTTTGTTAGGCGACCTGAACTGGTACAGGGCCTCTTACAGTCGGTTACGCCCGACTGTATTTCCTTACTTGTTTCTTTTGATTTTGTTCTCTTTTTCAAACAAATCTTTTTAAAAAATCTCGGCTTGATTGACCAAAATGTAATGAGACATATACGGTATGAGTAAATCAATACACACCGTTTGAGTAGTTGTAAGATACTGTTATAGTATTTCTAAAATACATGCTTATATAATATTTCTTATGCTATGCTAAACATTACGTGGGTCTATAGCTACCTATAGCTACGCCGCGTTGTCCTTATCAGCATATGGCAATGTGTATCCGCTGGGGTCTTTTGTTTCATCAACAGATAGCAGTTTATGTTCGTTTTGTACATATATCTATCAGCAGCTCAGAGATTAACGCCTGCTCAGAATATGTTTCGCTTAAGTGGACTGTATATTCGTTTTGTGTGTGGAAACATGATGTTTCTAATTAAATCTGAATATTTCTCATCACTAGACTATTTGATTTGCTATCGCTGGGAACCGCAGTTTTATGACCCAAACTTTCAAACGAAACAAGCAAGCATATCACTGTAGACATGCCTCGCTTTATCAGCCTCAGATACTGCCCCGACCACACTGAAAAAAATTATGTTCAAGCGTGAACAGGGGGTGTACATCTGGTGCTTGTTGCTGCTCATCAGCACATGTCAGCTCGGTTGAGGGCGACCTGGGCACCGTAGACGTTGGAGTCCCGGGAGCAGCTACTGCCACTGCCGACTCAACCTCCACTTCCTCATCTATCTCCAAAGTGGGAGATAGTTCTCTATCACCGTCGCCTTTGGCCAAAACAGTAGACCGGCGTGGTGGAGACGATAAAGGCACCGTAGATTCTGGTTCTTTAACCCACCTGAAGGGATTGTGGGTTCCGTGAAGCAGCTTATGGTGCGTCTTTCCAAATTCCACGCAGCGATACTTTCTCGTACAGTCCTGCGCCACATGATCGTGTGAGAGGCAGCTCGAACAATGATGATAAAGCAGCACTGCTCTCAGAGACTTCTCGAAACTCACGCCCAGAAACTCCGAAAATTTTCGTAGAGGGTGGTCGCCTTTGCACACGCGGCCAAACTCGTTTTTTCGGAACCACCTCCAAAGTTGCTGTGAAAAATCTTACAAATCTTATGTTACCATACAAAAATACGGCGCTTTGTCTGCGTTATTCGAGCTTTGTAGGACCAAAATGCTCGCTGTGTTGCTCCTAAGCACTTGAAACACTCAAAGAATATATTAAATATATTTGAAAACAAAATGTAGATGCTGGTGCAGATGGGTGAGGGAGGGTAGTCAGTGCCTGTAAAAGCACACGCACTAAAAACAAAGCAATATAAATATAACTCGTGTTTGTTAATTTAAAATAAATAATTGTAAGTTGCAGTTTTGCAGACTCGAGGTCCAAAACTACAAGTTATAATATAAGGTCGCCAAAAATCATCAACATAAATAACACAGGCCAACAAAATTTAACATAAGTCTGGAATTTTAAATTTTATACCACATCGCGCTAACTTCACTCCTCGTCATGCGCCAAGTTTATTTTACCCCGCTATTTTGACACTGATACTGTGCTAAATAGCAAGTAAGGAAATTACAGTCGGGCGTAACCGACTGCAAGAGGCCCTGTACCAGTGCAGGTCGCTTAACAAACACATTAAATGTTTCCCGAGCTTATGACCAAACACATGACCACTTCTCACTGCGCGAATATGAATGAAAATAAAAGGGGGTTCGTTCAAATTCAATTGCTTATAAAATCGTCATTTATTATCCGATTTTGTGATCTTGTTGGATTTTGGCTAAGAATGACGTTATCTCTATACTGGCTTAGCCTTGGGGGTGATTTTATGGGGAAGGGCGGGGAGGGGCAAAATTTTAAAATAAACTTGTGAAATTCCGGAGCAGTCCTAGTCGAATGCAAAAAACACGAAGTCTCTATCTATTACCGTTTCCGAGATCCTTTCGTTCATACGGACGGCCAGACGGACATGTCTATATCGACTCCTCTATCACTCCTGACCATAATGGGGGTAACTTTGGGGGGTCTCCGACCATTATTTCTACCTGTTACATACATTTGCACAAAACCAATAGGCTCTTGTACCTTCGGTACAGGGCCAGTATGAAGGTCCACCACTTGAAAGGTTTTTATAGTTATAGGTTTCAATTGAGAGAAAAAGTATTTTTTATTTGTGATCCGCGAACCACATGCCATATTTCGTTAAAGTGAGTCAGATGAAACAGCGTTGGAAGTCTTTGAGAGGAAGATTCTCCGCAGAATATTTGGTCTTTTAGAGCTGTATGAGCTATTCGACCAGGTTGACATAGTTCAGCGCATAAAATTTTAACGGCTGCACTGGGCTGGTCACCTCATTCGAACGTATGAAAGAGCTTCAGCACGCATGGCTTACATTGGGGCCCCGACGTAATAGAGGACGACCGTGCACGCGTTTGAATGACCAGGTGTGGAGAGATCTTTTCGTACTTGGCATTCAAAAAAACTAACGCCAGCGCGCACAAGATTACGAAAGCTGGCGCGCCTTCCTAAATGCTGTTATGACCGAAAGGCGAGATGAGTTTCTGAGATGAGTACTATTATCATAATAAAAAAATGTCGCATAAACCCGTTTGCATTCCAAAATTTAATTTGAAGCTTATCTGAGTTTTAAAACTAGGAGTGTGACTACATTTAGAATGGCTGACATTTGTTGCATTAGTGATTTCATCACAATTTTTAATTCTTATATATCATTATTTTCGCTAATTGGTTGAGTTCGATTGATCGCAATGAAATTTTGAGCATTGGAGATTCGAATAGTCGACGTCGGAGTGAAAGTTAAAGGTTGGTTTAGTTTTTTATTAGTATGTGCATAATTAGTGACCGGATTGTCTTGACAAATATAAGTTATCGCAGGGTAATCATCCGATATCGGCTTGTTAATTTTAGCCATTTGAGCATGGTTTATGACTGGATTTACTGATACACTTGCATTAAGCGTGGAAGCAATCTGACTGTTTTCGGTGTTTTAAAAAGTCGGTTATGTAGTTAGCACCGGAAAAGCACATTTGGTCAGACCTTTCACAAAAACTAGAGTGCCATTTTTGGTTTTGTGCTGTCCATCGCACTTAATACAGACTGTGCAGTAGGCACACTGAGAATGAGTACGTTTAGTATAAGTAGGTTCAAACCAGCTTTTAGTTTGAAGAAGATGGTTTTTTTTTAAATATATCTGTATTATTATCTTTGATCGATCGAGAAAAAACTAAGTCGAACTTTTGTAGTTCTTTACTGAATATTATATATATTTTCCACGGTGTGGTTTCGTTCGAAAAGTTCAGATTTTATTTCTTCAAAATCAGCTGTAGGATGCATTGCTGAGAATGACTTTGAACTAATTTTTTCCCTTAAAGGTTTAATATTTAATTGGCTTTTTTGAGTAACATATTTATAATATCATGCTTTCAACTCAAAGTTTTTTTGAGCCACTTCGGTGAAGGCTTCATTGGTACTGGTCCTATTACAGTCGGTTAAGCACGACTTTAATTTTCTTAATTGTAAGTTTTATGTTCCTGTTTTGCCAATGCAAATCTCGATTTCTCCATGGCACAGGGTTCAGGTAAGTGGGAGAGCAACAACTTACTGTGGGGTGGGGCAACGCCCCTCCGATTTTGTCAAAACGTAGTCTATGTGCTTTTCCATCATCCCATTTATATCTATTCCAAAATTCAGACGAATTGGTTGAGCGGTTTAGCCGTAAGAGAGGAACATATACATCCATACATACATCCATACATCCACACATCCATACATACAAACTTTCGCATTTATAATATTAGTAGGATTTGCACAAAATATGTTAACATTTGTATTGGTAGTTTCTGTTACTTATTATTATTAATGGAGACACCAAGAACTTCGTCTTGTCCTCATTCACCGCAAGGCTCCTGATCCGAAATTCACTCCAAAACTCCAAGAACGGCTTGCTGACTCGCAGTACGTAAGCAGCATATTTTCATTGTGGAAGAACGAGACCGACATATTCTGTATGTAAGAGCACTGGCGCTAAAATTTGTCTTGGTAGCAAAGGGTTCGGAGAGGTTCTTTCATACCCGTTGTCACGCTTTGCGTGTGTTATAGCGTTATCATGGAAAGACGAACGATCTTTGGCGGGATACCTAGTGCAGACAGAGCATCGTAAAATTCGTTCGTGTTGATACGGCTATATAATCGACAAATAGGTGGTGTATGTCTTTGTTAAACTCCTGGGTCTGTTTCAAGAATATTTGGTCACTGGATGACCTATTTGGTTCGTAGCCATACTGATATTGTCCTTTTAGTGAATCCGAATATGGCTTCAACATATTGCACAATACGCGCGACATAGTCTTATATCAGATGGAAAGGAGATTTTTCGCGGAAGTTGGCGCAGACAGCGGGGCACATTTCTTAAAGATTAAAGATATTTTTCAGCTTTTTAATAATCGAATCGACCTCATTATAGTCCGGTGGCTATACAAAAGTGCTATCAATAACATAAGTTCGTTGACATGCAACGTTCCTCACTACAGTAGCATTGCAACACTCCTAGACATACCAAAAGTTAGTCACAGGTTTTGTATAACAAATAACCTGCTTGGCAGCCCCATCCATGATGCAGGTGATGTGTGTCAACCGCTCACTGTTTCGAGAAACCTCACCATCTTTTCTATAGTGAGGTTTCTCGAGACGGTCGGGAAAATGTGTTTAAGAAGGCTTCGGCGGTCTGTTCTGATTGCAGCCTGTCGACGTCTAGCTTTCGTTGCAAGTTGGGACGTGCCTTGTGCGTACCTTGGCTGCTACAAGATAGTTCTCCGAGTCAAAATTGGGGACATACCGTTCGCAATCACAAAATTATCAATTTGCTTGCGTGTAATTTGTTTGGGACTTAGCCTTGTAGCCTTAAGAATGCTGAGGTTTTGATATCATGGTAGTTATGTTCCGACCTGTGGTGAAATCAATAAGCCTCTCTCCATTGTTAGATGTAGTGTCGTGAAGGCTTAATATTGACCAAATGTTCCTTCCTTCCCACTTTTGGCGTTGAAATCGCTAAGCACCAGTTTGACGTCGTGTTTGGGGCAGCGCTTGTAAAGACTTTCCAAGCGCTATTGAAATTCATCTGTAGCATCACCGTCTACTTCTTTCGTCGGAGTGTGCACAAGTTGGGCTTAAAATATTTAAATATTTAGCCTTGATGCGTATCGCGGCTAGGCGCTCGTCAACCGCATCCAAATTCGCTCCTACTCTCATGGTAACTATAGCCACAGGAATCATTTTTAGATAGCCTTTTTCTGTCTCCTTTTTCTATCTCAAGTGAATGGCAGTCAAAAACTTTTCTCTGCAACGACACCAACTCTTATTCATAGTCATAGTCAATTTATATATGAAGGAGTAATTTGCCAATTACTTTTCATTCAGACTTTTAAAAACCGACAAAAAAAAAATAATCGGAATCGCACGAAGAACGATCGACACTTTAGTTCTACTGAATTCTATTCAACTCCATGCATTCATATAATTTACAATAAAAAAAAAATACATTTGAGCGGACTAAACCTAGACAGAAAATTATAAACTAGTACAATATTACACAAATATAAACTGTATAATCGGTAGACCTTGCGAACCAGTAAAAGATGGGAACAGGAAAGATACTATTATTTCTTAAAGCAAATTTTTAACAGTCGTATCACAGGCGCTTCTAAGACTGTCGATATAAAAAAGGCTACGCAGAAGGAGATGACAGTATTGCCCAAAAACATAGTCAGGATGACTGTGTTGCTGAGATGCGTGGTGCCCTTCAAAGACGATGACAAAATGAACATAATGATCGGATGCACAAGATAGGTACAGTAGGTGAGGCGCGAAAACGGCCAGAGCAGGCGACAAGAGAGCACACGGTTGGTGGTGGGCGCATAGCCCCAACAACATGAAATTACGATCCACACGAGACCGCAAACGAAGGCACTGTGACCAACGCCTACATAGAAAGCAGTGTTAACCAAACTTAGTTCGCCACCGTCCCAAACACCGAATACGACTAGTAAAAGAAGTGTCAGGCTACCGATCCAAAGTAACGTATTGATGCGAGGTGAAACTTTTGGTGGGCTCTTGACCTTGTAGAGCACATAGCCGACAAACATGCCTACAGTGAATTGAAGTAAAATTAGAGACATATACCATCTATGCATACAATTGTATACTTACCAATTATATATCCACCTACGCGTTGCCATGGCTTATCGTATAGATAGTCGAAGGACTCGAACGGTACTGCCACCTTGTGCGTATAGTTGTGGTGCAGCGACACAAGTCCTGAGATCGCCCACGAACTTAGCAGAAATGTAAATAGTGTAAGAACAACAAATTTAAAATACCGCCTTGAAAAGGCGAGCAGAAGTGCAGCCATTATGAAAAATTGCATGTCGTTGGCCATATACCAGCTCCAAAGCATGCAGCTGTCGCGCATAGGATAGAAATTATTAATGTAGAGAATGTTGCGCCACCAATATTGCCGACATGTGTTGTACTCAATCTTGGCGGGTTGAAAAACGGAAGATTCCAGACCGTGCCTATTTAATTCGTTTAAAATCATATTTATATAAGTAAATCGATGTATGTGCTTAAACCTGCTTACCTGACGGCAAAGTCGTTAAAAAGTACTGTAAAAAAATAGACGGGTGTCAATCGTATGTACCGATAGGTCACCATCACGAAGGAATCGAAAATACTACATTGCGCGAAACGTATAGGCTCTACTGGCATTTTGCGATCCTGCTTAAGGTAAAGCAGCGTAATGAGCAAACCACTGATAAAGAAAAAGGTGTCAACGGAAAAGGTTGCGTTGCCGATTATCTGGTAGGCTACCGACCGCTCAACGATGACACGTTGAAACTGAAAAATTTTAACGGACTATTTCCTTTGTAAGAGAGGTTGGAAGAAAACCACTCACCTTATTTTCGCCAACTGCAAACATTTGCAAATATGTGTGTACCATTATAGTCCAAAGCAACGTGAACACACGCAACCCGTGTAGACAACTCGTGTGTGACTGTATAGTTAAGTAAAAGTTGGAAACCATCATTCGATAAAAGGGATAGAGTCAAATTGTGTATATAATATAGGTTTTTTTTTTACATGTTTGATTTTTAAGTTGCCAATACTGCTTCTAGTGACAACCATTTTGTTTCATTCATTATATTTAGTAAGTTTTATTTAAGAATAAGTATATTTACACCAGAAATAACTTATGGCTAATTTTACCAAATTTGAGTATTGATTACATTGATTAAGCTTAGTAGATATTTATCTAATTGACTGGATTTATTTTTCTATACTAGTAGCAGAGATGAAGGCCATCGAAATATAAAGATTTTAATCCAAATATGCAAAATAATGAAATAGTTTTATTTGTAAGCTAGTAGTAATGGCTCATGAGTATTAGTTGAAAACGATTAATTGGGGATTGACCTAAAGAAATCATTAAAATATGAAGTAATCAGAGTTGGATGTGATCGCGCGAACAGCTGCCGAGGAGCATATGATGCAACTCTCGGTGTGAGTTCATGCTCACTAGCTAGTGAAATTGTAAAACTCAAACACCCATTTTAACAATATTAAAGCGATGATCACCGGTTAAACAAATCATAATTGTAAATGTGTGAAAATAAAAACTAACAAAATGACCCTTGAAATGGCGGATTACGAATGACATCCCTGCGGTGTTGAAATTACATATAGGATAACGCTATATGTATATAGCTCCTCTCATATTGATAGAACAAAAAAGCCTAGAACTAATCACGTGGAGGTAGTTGCATGAAGATTTGTCAGATCCTACCTAACCAACCATATCACTATTGATAGCATTTATAGTATATTCACATTACACAAAGTCTTATCTTCAGTGTTCCTCGAATATAGTCATCTCTAGCCTGGGTGATACAGGAAAACTTTTATATTTTTCTAATAAACATATCACCACAAGTAATGAATAATTTACTATCATTTTCAATTAGATGATGTGCAGAAAGAAAGCTCATTAACATAAAGAAGGCATATGCTCCACTGTAGCGGGCGTCTTATATTAGCTTCCAGCCAATGGATGACTATTTGTCTGACTATTTGTAGTATTTCTAGTGATGATGACAGTATAGCCAAACGAGAAATGATGCTTCTAGTTATATAATTTAATGAATTCGCGAAAAAAGATATATGACCAATAAAGCGTTGTAGAGCATGTATCTCCTGGCCAATCCATGAACAGCTGTTTGGTCATGAATACATCGTGAGAAGGCTCCTTTTTGATTAGTGGTTGGTGCGCTGGGCTCGGGTCCCGCTACCGAAAAACATGTAACATCAATGAAGACACAACGGAAGCTTCGGATGATGATGACTCTCTTAGATGATTTAACGACTATAATTTACGGATATGCACCTGGAATGTCCGCATTCTTAATAAGGAAGGTGCAAATATCCAGCTGGCTTATGTTTTCGAAAAATATATGGCTGAAATCATTGCAATATAGGTTATACCCATGGATAGGACAGGGCTCCTCTAAAAAAGTGTACTGTGATATCTACTATAGATGCAATGATAGTAACCACGTATTTCGTTGTGGTTACGTGGTAAGTAAGAAACCACACGCCTGGCAGCGTTGCGCATGATTTTTTCCACAATTTTGGATTTGCCAATTTCTTTTCAAATATTTTGACCGTTCATACTAAGTTTCGAATTGATTAAATATTTTAAAAAAATATCTGCCACTTTATATGTGACAGATTATTTTCGAAAGTTTTAAAACGTAATCACCGAATCGAATACCCATGACAGATTGGGTTTTTTACCAAATGTTTTCGTATTTCGAAAGTTCATACTAAATTTCAAATTGATTAAATATTTTCTAAAAATATCTGCCATTTTGCGCAAACGATAGACGGACGGACATAATCGTTTTGTCGAAATAAATCATCTATACCCAGCTTACAAATAAGTTCATATTTGTCTTAATTAACAGATTGACTTATTCATCTGTGCACAGCTGCACATTGATACACCAGTTTTAGACGCTTTTTGTGACATACGCCTGTTATAACTAGACTTTTTCAAATTAGATTCAAAATAATAATAAAATATTCTTGTGGACATAAGGGAGCTAGTATCTGATCTACCTAATTTTAAGAGGTGAATCAATATGTAAATATGTACATCCAAATTAAAATAGGTTTTATTAGCCATTTAAAGGAATACGCACCTCTTTCATTTTATCAACGCTTAATATCGTTCTTGCATTCGGTTGAAATGCAAAACAAAGTAGTATCTGCTCATGTATTCCTGTAGAGGTTAATTAACTCATTAAATGTGTAGTACACCGAGTATGTAACTTACGCAACTGCCTTTGAGCTTCGTATGTTTCATTCGCGCCTGCGCAGATCACTGTCTCTGCTTTGCACTCTGATTTTTCAGGATCCAAAGCGTTGTTAATCCTTCTCGATACATTGGTACCATTAACATTTAAGTCGTTGTTGCCATTTAGATCTGTTTCTATAGTACAAATGTTGGTGCTATCACTAAGTGTGCGCATCTGAAAGAGCTCAAATGGTTTGCTGTAGTAGACGTCATGATCATGGCATCCGACACCGATAGTGGAAGTTGAATGTCCAGTTGCGTCTAGCTTTGCGCTAATTGCAGCAATAGGCGGTGTAGTCAAATGACATGTGTTAAGCTTCACATGATAGCAGCTTGCAGCGACCACCAGAAGTATGAGCGACAATAAGAAGCTACTAAAATTGGAGATATAATATGGAGTGCATTGCTTTTGGGGGTATTATTTAAATTTTTGGAATATGAGCAGCACATACATGAGAATTTGGAAATTGAGATCGTTCCATAAGCTGAAAGCTCCAGGAACGCTGCGCACTCTTAAAATTGTTAATGTTTTAAAGGACACCAGTGGCATTTTGTTAGCAGTCTTGTTATTACGCGTTGAGTTTGGCAGTTCTATCTCCAGACCACTGGACAAAACATGCGCATGTGGATCAAGAGCTAATATATTCTGTACGTCATGTGCTGAACACGAACGCGGTAGACATTCGCCGATGCTTAACACTAGCTGCTACTTACGTGGTATGATTTAATGAAAAAGTTAATATGATTATGATCAATGTCGTTTAACTTACCAGTTTCTTTGGCAGATGTAAATTTAAAGCAACATCGGCAACAAAGAATTCGAATTCAAAATGTCGGCGTTCATCTGGGCGCATGTGATAATTTAGTTCCTTACAGAAATTTAATTGACCCATCCATTTATCATTGCCAAAAAATATCTGACCACGATAGCGTCCTGAGACATCGTATGCTGGAAAGATATATAGGTAAATCTACAACCATCCTTGTGTTACTGTTCCTATGCATATAATACCTCGTTGAGCCCACTCGAAATTAGCATGTAGCGCAGTTAAATATGCTTGCACCTCTAGACCGCAACCTGTACGCACCTTGCCTCGTATAACGGAAGGCTGCCAGTAAAAGTGATCATATAGATTTGTCAGTATCTGAAAATAGTTCGCTCCAGCACCATTCAAACTATCTACGGTGAAGTTAGCATTAGAGTGAGTGCTGTCCATGAAGCGACTGATGCTATTATAATTACTAGCCACATTGCCACTTTTCAACAGCACCATCTCTTCACTTTTGAGCAACTCCCGGCCCCTTTTGGAGCCCTTGTTTTTAAGTATTTTTAATATATTAGTCACTGTAGTGGTAATCGGTAATGGCGTCGTTGAGGTAACTGTGCTAGTGGCTATCGTTTTCCCCGGGGAATCTATCGTTGGTGCTGTTGTGGGATTCTGAAGCAGTTTCTCAATGTCCACATCGAGTTTTGTGCGTTCTGTATATGTTAATCCGTCGTCATTTTCATTACGCAACAAATGACGCTCTTCGTTGCTTAGATCTCCCTTCGTAATTGAATCATGCTCGTCAAGGTCCTCCAGGTCACCGAGATTGAAGTCGAATGTGACGGGATGCAGTTCATACGCCTTATGTGGGCCAGACTGTGCGTAGCTAGTGAAAAGGGGAGTTTGCTCAAGTTGAGGATAATGCTTTATCTTTTTCGTGGTTATTATTGGCTTTAATGGCAGTACTTCATGTGTGTTCAGCACAATCGGCGATTCCTTTTCAATCTCGGAGACGACATGTACTTCGTGCAGGATCGTTATATTGTTATTGCTCGTGAAGCGATGCGGTAAGAAGGGAGTTTGATTCGTTACCGTTGAGTTTTTCTTCACAGGCTTCATTGTTGTTACATTTAATGTCATCGCATCGTGCGCGGCCGCGTGAGCATTTAGTACGCCTATTACTACAATCACACATATAAACATATTCCAAAGATGTTCGCAACATTTGTACAGTAATCGTATTTTTGCATACATTTTTATTGTCTCTTTTGATTATAATATTATATTTTGATTGTATCGCATTAATTGCTCATCTTTTTTTTTTTCTTATTTTATGGCTCTATTTTATTTTATTTCAGTGTAAAACCACTGCTGCGAGCGTTGGTAGTCCATTTTCATCCAAAAATAGTTCATCTTGTCTAATTGTTTAAAGTTCATGTGATTTTTCTTGCTAATATTATTTTATTATCTGCTAACTGTATTTGATAGCGATCACAATGTCGTACATTTTTTCAGGAAATTATACCCACAATACTGTACGGAGTTTATATCTGCAAATTAAGTGAAGCAAATTAATTAAAGTATTCTTGTCTAGTGGATTAAATACGAGTAAGTAAAATTAACAACACAGCCTTTTTATGACAGGTTAAAGACTTAAGCTATTACTTTCTCTCTTTAGTTTTAATTTCTTCAACTGTGGTTATGCAGTTCCCTGTGTAATTCAGTACAAACTGTGTTTAGTTTTGAGTGGTGTTGCCTTAGTTTCTACCTTTTAGTCAGCCCCTGATGGGTCATTCAAAAACGCTGTGGACTGGTTAATTTGAATAGGACAACAACATACACAGCCATAGGGTTAAAGTGAATTCTAAGTCTGTGCAAATATAAGTAACAGTTAAAAGGAGGCAACGCAGACTTTATAAAGTGTTTATATTTTTGATCAGTAATAAAAAGCGACATGTAATTCTGTCTGTCTGGCTGTCCGTATATAAATCGAGAACATGGAAAATATTAAAGATAGAGCCTTCAAATTTGAATACTCTGGCAATTGGCGCATATGTGAATTTTCATGCTTGATTAATCGATTTGTGTGGCGGTGGCTTCATTTCTTATTGGTTTCTGCCACTATATCGATAACCAGGTCACGATGAATGTCCCTGTTTGCTACAGCTTTTGTAATTATTCTTAGTATTTTTGACTGAATCCTTTGCATATTTTGTATTGTATTCGTTTTGCTTGCTGGTTCCCAAATGTCTATACCGTAATTCCTTATTGTACTTATGATTGTTTTATATATTATGTTTTTATTTTGGAATAATAATTTTGAGTGTTTTCCCAGAAGCCAGTTAAATTGTCGAAATTTATTTTTAGCTTCAGTTCGTTTATTTGTTATATGTCGTTTCCATAAAAGTTGTTTCCATATAAGATTTCTTTGCCCATAATTTTAAGTGAGTATTTACTAGACTTCCTTTTTGTATATATGTAAACGAATCGGTAATTAGATTAAATAAATTTTGTGGGAAGATGTTGCTTAGTTTAAGTAAGAGTTCTTCGTGCCACGCTTTGTCAAATGCTTTTGCAATGTCAAGATAAACAGCTATGCAGAATTTATTTTCATCAATATCGTCCATTTGGTAGTTTGGGATTCGTTTGCTCAAGTTCACATTGTGAGAAAAGTTGTTGACTGCCATTCACTTGAGAATGGCCAACAATGATTCATATTACAAACGGTCCAAGCAACTAACACGTCCGTTAGAACACGTATCTCTTGGGTAGCCTCTGAACATCCGTTCGGAGGTAAGCTAACGTGAAAAGGCTTAAACCCTTCTCCCATTAATTAGGGTTTGGTGCGCCGGGCTTAAGACCCGCCACTGTAAAAATAAATCTGCAATGAAAACACAAAGAAAGCTTCGGAAAGAACCCAATGTTGACGACCCCCTCCCAAACGATATAAAGATCACGATTTATAAACATTTTTTGTTTTTGCTGTGAACATTTTTCTTTAATCTTTTTCCTACCCGCCATTGTTTCGCCGAACCGGATTTGTTTACAAACAAGGATCGTCACCCCTCTGGGGTTATGCCCAGAGACAGTCTGCGTGCGAAAAATGGGTAGGGGTAATAACCGAGCCGCTCATCTCTACGATCTTGATTGTCGAGCTCTCCGTCTTCTCACTCAACATACTATCGATGACGGCTCGAATTGCCAACTAAATAATGGCCGCACTGATTCTGCGATTATGAGCAATGTATCCAATGGCGAAGCGCTTAGATATGTTGTCAACGCACTTATTTTTGGTAAGATGAACACGGCAGCTGAAATAGCCGTGAAAGCAAACAAACAAACAAACTTAGCTGAGACCAGAACCCGCAACCAAAGTACCGATTCAAAAGATAAAGCATTAAGGGCTGCAGTAATTCAGCCTTCTTCAAACCCCAGCACTACAACAAGTGCTTCCGGTGAAGCTGAATGTGGATTCACTGTTGTGAATGCAAAAAAACAGAAGTTTCAATCCAAGCGGGCAAGAAGTCCTCCAATAAACACAGAAGTTAAACTGCGCAGTCAAAACGACATAGCAGTATATGTTGCTATTGCATCTATGTATTCTAACCCAAAGCAAGCATTGGCTATGGACGATGACGATGATGTAGATGTGGTAGAGATGC
>JAWNNP010002296.1:0-23584 GCA_035044805.1 Leucophenga maculata
ATATTCTAAAGTACATCTTATTTGACCTTGAACAATAATATTAGGACCTCGGCGGCTCAAGTATACATTGTTTTGGAACCACAGATCTATTGATAAAGCTAACTGGACTACCAGTATCAAAAAGAGCGTAAACGTTTTTACTAATAGTGTATCTATGTTCTTCAGTGGACGGACGAAGTTTATTCAACTGGATTAACTTTTGACGTAACTCAGTCAAACTCTTCAGTGAAGATGCAATGCCATCTTTGTCTTGTAGACCGCTCACTATATGCTGAATGATGTCGACGTCTTCAAACTTGGCCTGCCGTGCAATGCCACACATTTTGATGAAATACTGAAATGCAGTCTCACCTTTCTTCATCTTGCGGTTCTCCAGCTGCTTGCCAACCTCATACTGAGTAGCTCTGTTACCGAACACTTCTAACATCTCGCTGCGTAATTCGGCCCACGAAGTGACACCTTTATAAGCTAAATAAGTTTTAGCTGATCCCGTTAGCAATCGATTTGCATAGAGCCAATAGTGATGTTCAGGTACACCAAGAACAATACAAGCTAATTCAAACTCTTCTATCCACAAATGTACAGGGTAGTTGTTATCGCCGGAAAAGTGTTGAACGATTGCTTCAAAATCATTGAAGTCGACACGACGAAAAAAAATTGTCCGCCACTTTAGCCTCGCCACACAAAGCATTCTTAATATTTGATGTTCAATTTCCAACGGCGCCTTCGTTGCCAACACCCGACGCATCCACATTGCTGCAATTGGTACTCAAATCCTCGCGCACTTTGTTCGCAGTACCCCCACTGGCACCCGAACCTTTGCCACGACCTTATAGCATTAGCCGCGCTGCGCAATTGATATATGGTGGCTGTACTGTCGAAATGCACGTGAAAAATTGTTTAGTATTTTCAGCTCACACTTGCTACACTTTAATATGCCGGCGTATGGCATATATTTTGTAGGAATCTCGGAGTGTACCCCACACCTGAATTGTAATATCAGTCTTTATTTTAGTTTATTTTCTTTATTTTTCAATATAATTTTATTTACAATCTTTTCTTCTTGGTTATTCTTCTTCTAATGCGCCGTGTCCTTCTTCTTCTTCCCTTTTTACCGATTCGGCTGCTTTCAATCGGTAATTGATCGTTTATTTTGAATCAGATCGGTTTTCATTCATCTGTCTGATTGTGTCATCAAGCACACAATCAGACATGATGTACGTTTACATAGTCAAACTTAATTAATAGTCTTATTCTATGTCTTATAACACGTATGTTTACACTTGAACTTCTTGAATAACTTTGGTATTAGAAAATAACTAATATATGTCAATTCACATTGTTACAAATATTTGGAAGACTTCAAAGGCTTTATCCCAACTATGTTACCCCTTTCTAATAGGTTGAAAACAGAGTAGGAGGACAACATTATTGTCACGAGTAAAGTTTTAAAATGAGTCACCTGTCATATGCTTCCAAAATACGGGTTGCAAAAAAAAAACAAAACGAAAAAGATATTTACCCCAAAGTGGGTGAATTTCTGTCCCCATTATTCGAAGGACTTAGTGCAACGCTTCATAAGATGGATCAAGAGGTCACCTGTATTTGCTATCAAATGTTGTGTTTTTTGCAAATATTTTAAAGTTTTGCTGTTTTTAAATAACAGCCACAAGTCGTGATGGAAGATTGCTTTTGCCATTTGGTGTGTGATTTTACACCAACGTATCTACGATATCGGCGTACGAAACCTAATGGATGTGATAAAAAAATCAGCCAGCGGCTTCATGTTGTTGAATGAAAAACTTAGGGATGAATTCATGAAGAGTAAATGTCAAATCAGCCATTTTAGAATATTCATGTAATGAGTCTACAATTACGTAATGAAAAGCCCATCAATGGGCTCCAACTGCCACTCATGCCATTAAGGCATGAAATGAGTACCGTTTGCACAAGTGGGTATGTCCCACATGGCGGTTGTCGCAGAAATAGGTGAGGACTGTCCCTTTAAAAATGGTCCCGATGAAGACGGCATCGACATGCCACTGCAACTTCACAGACATCGACTTCTAAAAATATGCGAGCATGAATGATGGCTAATTTCGTGCTGTATGCTTCTTAATTTATATATCTTTAATTTTGAATATGTCATTTTCAGCCCGATTTTAAGCTAAAAATAAAAACCTTTTTTTTTTTTTTTTTTGTATTGGGCTTTAATGAGTTTAGCTCACTTCTTGGACGTATGTTCACGTCCTGAACTCACTAAACACATATTTAGGATGTAATGAACGATGTCCAACCAAAATGGTTGCCTTTATCTAATTTTTCTTAAACATATACCCTTCCCAATCATCTGCATGTGACGCTACGCTCTTGCGCTTGTCAAATTTACATTTCTCCATGCCTAGCTTAATTTTAAAACAAAATTTGCTAAAAATTGAAACAGAACCATTTTGATGAAATCACTTATACATAAACTCTCCGAAAGGTAGGACAAATTAACAGACATGGGTGGATCATTTCATTTTATTAAGTTGTATATACACCCAGCGGCTTATTACATGCATATACTTTCACCAAAAGTTAATATATAAAAATATAAGTTCATCAGCACAATATACGAAAATGCAAACAAATTATACCTACAATTCTCTTATAGTATAATAAGTAGAAAAAATGGATGTCAACTCTTGTGTTGTCCTAGTGCTGTGCTCACTTGCTATCCAGTTAACATTTTTAACAACAGCAGTTAGCATATCTCATTCATACTAGTAAACCATGCAACAAAGAAGGAGCGGATCTAGAACAGAAAAAGTAAAGTTGTTTGACAAGTCAAAGGAAAAAAAGAAATTAAATGGAAGCTTATTTTTAAAATCGTAAACTGTGACTTAAAATTTTCTTCATCAACTTCTTATTCAGCTATGTTCAAATGCGCGAATGAAACCTATCTAACTGTTGAAGTTGGTCGACTATATCGTTTATACAATGGGAGTTGTATTCTAAAAGAATGAATGAATTTTGAAATTAACTTGTAGTAGTTCGGCATCTGTACAGTATTATTCGGACAGATGAAAGGACTGTCTTACGTATGAATGGATCATCTGGTCTTATCGTGTTGATAAGAAGGGGCGTATCCAGCTTTCGGCGAAGGGGGGAGCCACTGTCTCCGAAGGTGGGAGGGCCGACTTTGTTTTTTTTTTGTTTAGTAGGCAAAAGTGCGAAATATGTAGTAAAATACATTTTTTTCCGAACTTTTCAAAAATTAGGGGGGGGGGGGGGGGCTATGGACCACCCCCTATAATTTTGAATGCAACTTAAAAAGAATATCGAAAGTATTCTTTTATTTCAAGGAAATGTCAACCAGAAAAATTTAAATTTATAGCACTACCATGCATATCTCAACTTTTCTTCTGCGAATGAAATAGAACATAGTTTTTCCGAAGAAATAGTTCGTGCTTAATACGAATCCGTGGTCAAAAACTTCTCATCACGTCACGTTTTCGAATATTAGGGGTTGAAAATCTGGGGTTTTTCGCCATTTTTTTTTAATTTTACAGTTAAACATTGACGTGCTACAAACTTGCTGACATCAGAAATTAAAGGCTGAACCAGGCTCTATTCGAAATTGTTCGCATGCACTCTTAAATCAGGGGGTGTGTTAATATCTAGGGGTGCAAGAAAAAATGTAAATATAAATTTAAAATCCAAAAAAATGTAAAACCTAATCGAGGGCAGTGAAGTTTTCTTCAAAGTAAGGGGTTACGCTATACGACTCTTAGTATACGTGAAAGCCGCCGTCAATAAGAAAATTTAAAAATTTCTTAGATGGCATAGATGAATGAAAAAAAAAACTATTAATCTTAATGGTAGTGGTCTCCATAATATTCATAAATATATATAGCAACCATCGTAACTGGTCGGTGAATCCCAACACTATAAAATGGAGGCATACCTGTAAATTTATATAGAAATTTTAATAGGGTATGTATAATTTATTTAAAAAAGAAAGAAAGTAATTAGTGTATCTATTACTTTATATTCATTGTAAAGTTGGGTATTCTTCAGAGAAAACCGCTGCAAGGTTATAATAAGATATACATTTGAATCGATAACTCTCATCTGATAATACGCGGCTAGGCATTGTAAACCATAACTATGATCAACACATGTGTTGTTTAATAAACGATATGGTACCAAATTACATCGTATTTTCAAAGAATGGTATTATTTATTTGCACAAGCCGACCGTTGGAGATTATTATGGGGAGCATAAAATGTGTAGAGCAGGAATGTTAGGTAGTACGTATTTTGAATGATTGAACTATTTCAGGCAGATATATCGAATAAATATCGAAGTTTAATAACTATATCAGTATTAGAAACTTCGATGTTAAAGCTTATCAATAGAATATTTATATATGGACTTGATAGTGCTTATGTACTTAAAAATATATACTGTAATATACTTAAAAAAAAAACCATGACATATACATTTACTGTATAATGCAGGGTATAACCAAGTTAGAACACTTTTGAAGAGAGCAGCCAGACAGACAGACTTGCTTCATCTAGCCGAGTGAGCGAACTTATAGTACATAGATACTTTAATGCAAATTACGGAGTTCGTGTATTAGTATAAATAATTATTTTCCAAAATTAATTAACTCTGAACCAAAGAAGATGCAAATAAACCGCGGCGCAAAAACTGACTTTATCTAATAATTGGTGAGTACTGCTAGTATTATTATATTAATCCGTACAAGCTATTTACTAATGCCTATCATTTGTAGAAGATGATCTCGAATGCGTAGGTCAGGCCATTGTCGAGTAACACAAGCGACCAATGGAACGTATACGCGCTATATATTTCAAATTTCACGTAAATCGTCGTCCACCATATCGAGGAACCTGGCGCAAAACAAATTCGATAGTCACTGCAAAACGTCCATTTGCGCAAGATACAGTGAGTAAAATAATACACTACTTCCACTTCATATGCCTAACATATTATTTTCAGAAATATCTCGATTATGAAGTGGACTCTGATGATGAATGGGAGGAAGAAGAACCTGGCAAATTGCAGGACGGCTCCTGCGCTCATCGGTCAGTTTCTTAAAAAGGAAACCGCAGTAACATCAAATGCTACGCCTGCGGTTTCTGTCACTCCTGCCGCTAAGGCTCCCGTAAGACGCCATATGGATTTTTAAGCTGATATTTAAATAATAAACTTTTTTCATACAAAATGGCGGTGCGCTTGAGGCTTCTTCAAAAAGCGAACATATCAGTATGGATGCTTTAACTACTTAGTGTAAAAGAATTTACCGGAATTCAGTCATATTTGAGATAATTAATACAACAAAATGCACAACAACACAGACAAAGAGGGATAGACGAAAATCAAGGTTACTCCATCCAAATAAATATGAAAAAAAAAAAATAAATTACAATGCAGTCGAGTGTTTTCGACATTCGAGATACCCTGTACTTCCATTGAAACTTATATTTCTATTGGGCATATATTCCAATCTTGATCCGTGTCGATATTTCTTGCGTTAGTAATTTGTGGTTTCAAGTTAAATTGAACCACAACAAAATGTTATTCTTACGAAACAACAAGAAGGGGTACAGACTTTTATGGATTTTGATTGAATATCATACAACAAATAGAATACCAACTGCCCACAGTAAATCCGCCACTGAGTTAAACACACATACATCTATACAAGAAGGTACATTGTAGCAAATGCAGTCATGCTGCGTGTTGCAGCATCTGCAGGTGAAGGTCGTGCTTCATTGAAGTATTTGTTGTACTCGTAGTTATTGTACATATTTATAAAGAAGGTAAGAGTAGTTCATCTCTTAACAAACATACGAACCAAGTACGCCGACTACTCCTCCAACTGTATACAGTGTTTGTGCATTCGTTGAGCTTTGTTTCGTTTACTTAACAAATTTGTTGAAGTATAAAAACTACTGCTTTGCCAACTAGTGTACTCCGACTGCGTGTATCCTAGAATGTAGTCTCTCCTACCACTTTAACTTGCCCTCATGAGTCTCTATTACAAAAGATTTTTATTTGTTAATACTTTTATTTTTGTACCCTGTATCCGAAACGATTAATAGGTACATTCACTTTATGAAAATGTAAATCATAGCCAAAATGAGTCGTAGTAGTCACCACTAAGATGCATCTGAATCGGTATAAAAATCGAGTTAATATATCCGTGTCCGCTTGTGTGTTAGTGCATCTGTTTGTCCGTCGAAGCATCTGCATGATAGAGGTTTCAAATGTGAATATTTAGAATCTTAATAGTGCATATACTGATTAAGCCAACCACAAGGACTAACTCCCAAACCAACATGTACACTGTTTTGTTGTATCATCAATCTTTATATAAAAATTCATATACATAGGTCCAGATCGGAGAACTATAGAATATACCCTTCTTACAATTCTGTGATTTAAATAATAGCATTTAGTTGAGTTACAGTACAGGGTATTCCGAAATCAAGCATACTCCACTGCAGGGCTCTTTCTTGTTTTTTTAATTTTAATTGCAACTACTGACAGAGACATGCGTTTGACTTACTGGTCCACTGACTGACTGACTGGTGCAAGGAAAACTAAAGGACTCTGACACTGAAGAAAACGATGGCAGCCGGGATGATGATGACACGATGCTGCTGATGATGTGGATGCATAACTGTCTGTCAGACTGACGGCACCATGAAACGGCTGGTGTATCGTTTTAATTAAATGCATAACGCTTCGTACGGGTTTCGCGAATGTTGCTCATTGTCTGAGTTGCCTGAATGACTGTCTGAATGATCGACATATCCTGTCACGTACCCAGCGACTTCAATTTCCATTACATTGCTCATTTGTTGTGACAATGACTGAATTAATTATGCATTGATTGATTTATTAAGCAAGTTATAAGCATAAATTCACTTGGGTATTCATTATATGAGGACTGTGAAGAATGGAACATCATATGTAGTACTTCGACAACAGGTCATCTAGAATTTTTCGCCTTGTGGTTTGATTGTTACATTGTGCACCTGCAAATGCAAATATTATAATATAAAATCAATATAATGGTTTAATACAAAATATATTAATTATTTTATTGTAAATTATGTATTGAAGAATGAAACAGTTAACAAAATTGCTCTCGTTCTATGTAAACACTGTATTTAGAATACATAAAAAGAAGCAACGACTGTCAACGTTTTAGCTCTCTATCTTTAGTCATAAATAAAAAAAAAAAAAAATAAAAAATGAATTAACAAAAATGACAGATTTTCTATTTTCATAACATAACCATTCATTCAGTAGTTTGAAAAGTGAAATTCGTAGTAAATGATTTGTTTTGATAACAGAATTAAATAAATAGAAATAAAGTGAAAGCTTCGCATAAAGGTATGGCGGTCCAAGTCAACTTAGGCTAGGCTATAAAAAGAACACAGAAAAGCAGTACTTCACTAGATAAAACTTAAAGAAGACTATCTCGCCATATTTAATTCACCACTGTAGGCTTTTCTGCTACGATGAAAATATGTTTTTGGGTTAAACCCGCCCTGGTTTCGATTTTCGTTTTGGTATTTAAAAAATGCACACTTTCGCACAGTTCTTTTAGTTTTAAATGAATTAAAAACTACTTGTTAATACAATAAAGAGTCTATAGCATTGACTTTTTTACGTGGGTCTTTTTGCCTTTCCATAGACTAATATTGTGTTGGTTACCATACCGCACTTTTATGTTTAATAACATAACCAGAGTGGCGAAGGAGCTGCAGGAGCTGAAAATCTTTAATTCGGCTGAATATTTTATGACTAATTGTGTGTGTTGGCATTTTTCATAAATTCTGTAAATATTGATTCGATACCTTTATCATTTGCCAAACTCACAGTTTTAGCATCAGGTAAAACTTTTCAACTAAGGAAAATTAAGCCATACAACATTATCTAGTAATATTAAATATTAGAAAACAATAAATTTGTAATTGAACTTTATAATATAGGAATATTTAAAAAAAAATTAAATACTGTATTTATAAAACCAATTTAATTACCACGATACCCAGGATAGGCCTTAACTTTCTCCCCATATTATTTCCGTTCACCTATGTAACAAAATAGACTAAAAAGGTCTAAGCAAACCAGTTTAAAACAGGCTTATTCACAATAACATTTCTAAACATATAACAGATGTAATGCCAAACAAATGGTTTTTGTTAACCTGAAGGTCTGAATAATAAATATTAATTTATATACGCGAATAGACTGAAACTGACCCAATCAAAATATATTTTTTTCAATGTTTGCATGGGCTATATCCCAAAAAGTGGGCGCGACATATGCTATCATAGGGGAGGGGGGTAGTAGCGAGAGTGTAAGTTGCTGAAATAGAAGGAGATTCAAATTAAATTGTGTTTAGTTCAACTCATTGAAATAAAACTAAAAGTTAAATAAATTATAAATTATAATGTCCTATCGTATTATTTTTGGAATATGAATAAAACAAATTAAATAGTAGACTTATCATATTATTTGCAATCTGCAAGTCAGGGTCCTTTTGTCATACAGCCTCGTACGAATAATGTTTCCCACCTATATAACAACTATGAAATCACAATGGAGAGATATTCAAGGCTCTACAGTTTGCAATACACGAGGATCCTTCTCACAGATTCACTGCTGCTCTGTGGTCAAGGCGCACTAATTTTTATTTTTTGTTTTCTTAGAACACTTTGTCAAACTGATTAAAGAAACCGAAATTTTTGAAAATTCATTTACTTACCATTGGGACTCGTTTGCATTGTGAGGAAAGTTGTTGTCTGCCATTCACTTGGGAATGGCCAACAATAATTCTTTTGCAAACGGTCCAAGCAGCTCACACGTCCGTCCCTTGGGGCACGTATCTCCTGGGTAGCCTCTGAACGTCCGTTCAGAGGTGAGCTAACGTGAGAAGGCGAAAAAAACCCCCCCAATTAGGGGCTTAAGAACTGGGCATGGGACTCGCCACCATAAAAAAAAAAAATTAAATACAAAAAGGAAGCTTCGGAAGGAACCTTACGATGACGACCCCCGTAAAGTATATAAGGACCACGAATTACGGAAATGCAACTGAAATGTTGGCACCCTTAATTGATATGGTGCAAATATCCAGCTGGTTGATGTCATCGAAATATGCAAGGTTGACATATCTGCAATCTACGAAATGCGATGGATAGGACAGGGTTGCTCTAAAAAGGCATCGTATGACATCTACTACTGCTGCACGCCGCACGTTCCAACATGCAGCGAAAGCTAGACGTCGGGTAGCTGCAATCAGAACAGACCGCCGTAGCCTTTTCAAACACACTCTCCCGACTGCTCCGGGAAACCTCTCCGTCTTCTCAAGATATATGTGAGCAGTGGAGACATATCAACCGCTTCATGGATAGGGCTTATAAGGATGTCATTGGTTATACAAAACCTGTGAATAATTTTTGGTACGACGAGAAGTGTCGCAATGCTATTGCCCGGGAAAGCGCTTTCTATGTTCATAAACATAAAAGAATTGCTCGGTGGTGTGCTATATTATTAACGCTCATTGCTGTTTACACTAACCACATTTTTGCTTGTCGAGTTCATCTTTTTTTCGAAAAACAATTACATATAAGAACTGTTTTTGCAATCAATCGTACCACGAATAGAGATGATTGAAAGGATGTGTTGTTGCCTAAAAAACGTTTTCTGACAAAATTTTAGTAATGCTGGATGGATTTGTAGGGCTAAAATAATGGAATATACTATTATATATCAGCCAAATATTTGTAAAATGTATGTATAAACAAAATGCGCAGGAACATAGAGACAGACAGACGTAGCTAGATCGACTCGTCCCGTTAAAATGATCCATAATACATATACAGTTTGTGGAATCTACAATTTGATATCACAGTACCATAAAAGTTAAAAGGAATTTCAATAAACTTTTTATTAGAGATATAGTCGGCTTTGCAATTTTCGAACTATACACGATAAATGGCTTCTAAATTTGCGAAAGTGTGCATTTTTAAAATATCAAAACGAAAATCGAAACCAGGGCGGGTTTAACTCAAAAACAATATTTCATCATAGCAGAAAAGCCTAAAGTGGTGAATTAAATATGGCGAGATAGTCTGATCTTTATTTAGGGAGCAGATTTTAAATATTTCTATTTTTACATCTACTCAGTTACCTGCACGTTTGGCGGTGTACCAATGGTCCAGAGCACGGCATCTGCAACATCTTCTGCGCGCAACATCGGCATAAATTGTTTAAAAATGGTCTGCAACTCGGTAGGCAGAATATCGGTATCGACAACACCGGGACTTATAGTCTACAGAGACAATATGGATTATTTTATTGTATTGTAAAATGTTCCAGTTATACGCACCGAAACACGTACTCGTGTCTTGTGTCGCTGAAATTCCTGGCGATAAATTTCGTTCATCGCGCGTAGCGCAAACTTAGTAGCCGGATATATATTCAATGAGGGCAAATCCGGTCCCAAGTTAGGCACCTGCAGTCCAGCAATGCTATTTACTAGTACCACATGACCTTCAACATCACGTTCACGACACGAATTAAAGGCTTCTCGTACACAATACACGCTGCCCATAATATTTGTTTCAATGGTATCGTGTATTGCTTTCGTATTACCACGTTGGGAAAGCTGCGTGGTGGCAATGATTCCGGCGTTATTCACAAGTACATCGACACCGCCAAATTGACGCTGGGCCCAATCGAATGCATCCATTACTTGTGATTCCTTGGTAATGTCACAATGGCGTGCATGTAGATTATTGCGTTGATCTATAGCAAGCTGTTCCTTCAGTTGTTCAATGCGTTCCTGTCGTCGCGCCAGGCCGATGACTATGAGACCGGCGGAGGCAAGCGCTTTCGTACATGCAGCCCCAATGCCGGCACTAGCGCCGGTAACAATAGCAACCTTATTGTGCCAACGTTCCATGTTAACTGAACTGATAAAATGCGTCTAGCTGTTAACAATTGAGTTCTAAATGGCATGAAGCCATTCAAGTGCAATCGATATGACTGACTGGTCGAGCGGATTAGCAGCCGTTGACCTGACATCGTTTAGCAGCATTGCCTTCTATAGTCTTCATTATATTGAAATATTTGCAATGATATGAGGTAATTTAAGCTAGTGACACACAGCGAAAAACATTTATGTAGAGACAAACAGAAATAAAGGGTGTGCCGAAATTTACGTAAAATTTGAAATAAATTGGAATTTTTTTTTTTTTAAACATAAAGTATATAAGGTCCAGTCAAATTAGGATTTATCCTCGGTAAGAGGGGCACTATTTATATTTCGGGAAGTGGCAACACACTTATGTCAATAGGTAAAATCTGACAATACTAAAAAAAAAGGTTTGACATTTTTATTTATAAGCTCTATTTTATTGTTTACAGTGAGTTGAAAAAATCAATTTGGCCAAAAAATTAAGGTCACCCAAAATCGGTTGTTGTGCCACAAAATATCGATGCTGTGCGTGAACTGATAATACGAGATCGGCAAGTGACCTTGATATTGGGACATCCCTAAACATTAGTTCCACCAGCGTATATAAGATTTTGCATGAACACCTTGCCAATCGCTCATTAAAAGGCTCGTGTGAATTGGTGCAAAATGCTGAAAAAAAAGATCGCGGTGCTTCAAAATACGTTTATGAGATCATCGTAGGTGAAGATCCGTGGATATATGCGTAGGAGCCGGAAACCATATAGCAATCGACCGTGTGGGTCTTCCAAGATGAGCCAAATCCAACAAACGTTGTTTGCGCACGGAGACATTCGCAAAACCAACCACCAACCTCCGCCATGACAATGCAAGCTCTCACACATCGGCTAGCACAAGAAAGTTTTTGTGCACTCAAAATATCGAATCCGCCATGTAGCCCTGATTTATCAACCAATGATTTATTTTTATTCCCAAACATCAAAAATAAACTGCGTGGTGAACGTTTTTCTACGCCCGAAGAAGCTGTTGATGCGTTCACAACTCATGTTTTGGAGGTGCGTCAATCGGAGTGGAAAAAGTGCTTCGAAAAAAAAGAGTGAATAAATTTTCATGTAGATTATTTTAAAAAACAATAAAGCCATTTTTATTTCAAAATTATTGTTTTTGTTTGTTATTCCCGATATATAAATAGTGCCCCGAAGCTGGAGCGCTCAGCCATACATGCCATAGCGCAAGATTATCAACTATGGTATGTATGGCAGGGCACTCCGTACTCTTCGCGCACTATCTCAAAAACGGTTAAATATATGTATACAAAATTGCTAAAAAAAAATTTTTAGAGAATTTTATACTCAACATGCTTAACGTTAACTACGTTGACTGTCATGCGACATAGACGTGTTTTTAAATCGCTGCGTGCTTTTAATTGTTCTCAAAAAATCAAGTGTATAAATTTTGTAAAAAATTTTCCACATATATATTTTGTGCAACAATAATCCAAACTAGTGATTTAAATCAAAATAAATGATGAGCAGCGCTCATCAACAAAAACAAAACTCGGCGGCATCGAGAAATGCATATTTCTCGTTTGTCTCCCCGTGCAACACCAACAAAAATTCTTCAAACTCAAACTTGTCTGCTGCAACAACTGAGCAGACAGAAATTTCCTGCTCTTCCGCTCACCTGAACCCTGTACCCTGGAGCGCTGAATGTACGACGCCGACAACTCCACTCCCGTTACTTCCCCCAACAATAGCATCATCAACTACAATAACAACGCAAAGTGGCTACGCTACCTCTACTGCTTCTACTGTTACAACAACAACGGTGTATTCCTCACTCAGCTCGATCACGTCATCTCTATCCTCATTGGCTACAGCTACTCCAATCACAACAAACACGCAAGTACTGTACCTCAACAACAACAATAATAATCAAACTTCGACACATCCTAATGAGTCATCGAAAACAGTTAATTATAATAAAACTAATACTGAAACCCAAAACGTAAACAAAACAAACAACAACACAAACCCACAGTTAAATTTAAAAAGAAATCGGGATTTGCATTCGCTTGATAAGCAAATGCAAAACAGCAACAAAAAACAAAAAAATAAAACACAAGCAAAATTGCAGGATTACTGGCTTTGCAGACCAAATACAACAACCAGGTTCGAACTGTTAGCAGACTGTGACGACAAAACAAACGAACAAACTGACAGTGTTACTAACTCGGTGCAGGCTCCACATAAAATTAATAAACCCCCTCCAATATATGTACAGGATGTTGGCCAAATTAAAATTCTGAATGAAGCCCTTAAAGAAGTAGCTCAAAAAAACTTTGAGTTGAAAGCTTTAGCTAAAAATGAAGTTAGGATTCAAACTACCGACTCAACTAACTACAGAAATATTGTTAATATGTTACGCCAAAAAAAAAAACTAAATATTATACCTTCAAGGCTAAAGAAGATAGGACCTTTAAAGTCATGCTCAGGAATATGCATCCTTCAGCTGACACTGAAGAAATAAAAACTGAGCTCCAAGAACTAGGCCACACAGTTGTGAATATATATAATATTCAACAAAGGACTACAAAAGTCCCACTTCCATTATTTTCTGTTGATCTTCTAAACGAAGAAAATAATAAAGATATTTATAAAATAACACACCTGTCAAACTAAAATCTCTTTTGAACCACCTCACACTAAACGTACTCTTTCTCAGTGTGCTAACTGCCAAAAGTATGGACATACTAAAAATTATTGTACTAGAGACCCGGTCTGTGTCAAATGCGCTGGACCCCACAAAACTTTAAATTGTATTTAAATCTAGCTTTTGGTAAAAGCCTCATCAAATGTTCTTTATGCGGCGGCAATCACACAGCCAATTATAAAGGCTGTGAGGTCTATAAAGCAATAAAAGTGCAACGTTTCCCTACACTTCGATAAAAAAGCTTAACAAAAGCTACTGAAAGTAAACAGGTTGCATCCACTCTTAGTGCAAGTTTACCAGTAAATCCAGCTATAAGCTTTGCACAAATGGCTAAAAATAGCAGACCGAAATCGGACGACTACCCAGCGCTGACTTCGATTCGTCAAAGTAATCCAGTTTCTAGTTCTACATATAATACTAATAAAAAACTAACCCAATCTTCAACCGTCACTCCAATACCCACTATCCCAATCTCCAACTCTCAAAATGCCTTACCGACCAATCCAACTCATCAAATTAATGAAAATAATGACATGAAGAACTAAAAACTATGATGAAACAACTAATGCAACAAATGTCAGCCATACTAAATGTAATCACACTCCTAGTTTCGAAACTCAACTCGTAGGCATGGACTCAGATAATCTACGAATTATTTTCTGGAATGCAAATGGGCTAATGCAACACG
The DNA here is from genome assembly GCA_035044805.1 of Leucophenga maculata. Taxonomy (NCBI): domain Eukaryota; kingdom Metazoa; phylum Arthropoda; class Insecta; order Diptera; family Drosophilidae; genus Leucophenga; species Leucophenga maculata. Next base: position 14,413 of record JAWNNP010002296.1, read on the forward strand.
TTCTGGAGCTGAAGCAATTTTTATATGACAATAGCATTGATCTGGCACTGATCTCACAAACTCATCTGACATCTAAACATTTCCTAAGGATCACAGGATACACATTATACAATACAAATCACCCAGACGGAACTGGTCATGGGGAGCGGCCATAATTATAAAGAATAATATTAAATGTTCTCTAATTGAAAATTATAGCTATGACTATATTCAAGCTACTATTATTCATTTAGATGACCTTAACGGTCCCCTGACTATTTCAGCCTTGTATAGCCCTCCTAGACACAAAGTAACTTTGGCACAGTACAACAATTACTTTAAATCCTTAGGGCCAAGATTTATAGCTGCAGGTGATTTTAATGCAACGCATATGGCATGGGGCTCGCGGCTTACAAATAAAAAAGGTGAAAGACTTTTACAATCTATTGAAACAAATAGCTGTAAACACCTTTCCACCGGAGAGCCTACATACTGGCCAACAGACTCAAACAAAGTACCAGATCTTATTGACTTTTGTGTTATCAAAAACATAAATATTAATCATTTTATTATTAAATCCCGTTTTGAGCTGTCTTCTGATCACTCTCCAATTCAGCTCGATTACCTGACTACACTTGCAACAAACAAGCCCACGCCAACCCTTTATAATTCAAAAACTGATTGGCAATCATATAAAGAGTTTCTAAATATACATTTACGATCGGACATATCATTAAAATCTTCATATGATATAGAAAGTTCCGTGATATATTTTAATGATGCTGTAGCTGAAGAGGCGATGATTTCAACTCCGGATTTTATTCGAAAAGAAACTATGCAATTCACACCTGCTTCAGTTCGTCAACAAATTGAGAAAAAAAAGAAAACTTCGAAAAATCTGGCAAATTACAAGATGCCCCGAAGACAAAAAGAAGCTTAATCAAGAAACTAAGCACCTAAAAGAAGTTCTTTGTAAAAATAATAACAAATATTTAGAAAGTTATCTAACCCATTTGACCCCAAATTCAGATACTAATTTCTCCCTTTGGAAGGCAACAAAAAAATTAAGACGAACCACAATGCGAAATGCCCATTGAAAAAGCCAGATGGTAGCTGGGCCAAAACAGAGTTTGAAAAGTCAACACTTCTAGCTGACTTTTTTCAAAACGCATTTAAAAATTACCCACAAAACTGTGAACATATGTCAGAAAATTCAAGTTCTATTCGTAATATTCCAGTCCAGTACGTATCTGCTAAGGAAACCAAAATAATTATTGACAAAATCAAAACAAAGAAATCCCCGGGTTATGATATGATAACTGGTAAATTGCTGAAAGAACTTCCAAAGAGTGCTCTACTTTATCTCCGAAATTTATTTAATGCTATAATAAGAATCAAATATTTTCCAAAGACTTGGAAGGTATCAGAAATTATAGCAATACCTATGCCTGGCAAAGATACTTCCAGTGCAGCTTCCTATCGACCGATAAGTCTTTTGCCGATTTTATCAAAGGTGTTTGAAAGAATATTTAGGAGCCGACTGCAACCCATACTTGACAATAGTTACATTATACCTGACCATCAATTTGGATTCCGAAAACACCATTCCACAATTGAACAAATACATAGAATAGTTAACAAAATTTCTACAGACCTTGATGACAAGAAATATTGTATAGGAGTTTTTATCGATGTCGAGAAGGCATTTGACAAGGTATGGCACAAGGGATTGTTATTCAAACTTCAATCTCTCCTTCCGCCAGGATTCTCCAGGATTTTTATTTTTTGCTTAAAAGTTATATATCAAATAGACACTTTTATGTAAAAGTCAAAGACGCTTTCTCGTCAATAAGACAAATAAATGCTGGAATACCCCAAGGGAGTGTTTTAGGACCTCTCCTGTATGTTCTATATACTCAAGATATACCACACCCGAATGAGCCCTCTTCAATAATTGCTACCTTTGCAGACGACACTGTCCTGCTCTCTGCTCATAACGACTTGTCTTTAGCTTCCAGAAACCTTCAAGGTACTCTTGACACTATAACTACCTGGTTTGAAAAATGGGCTATAAAAATTAATGCAAGCAAGACCACCCAAGTTATATTTACAACAAAACGTGCTTTCGTACCCATTCCCCTAAAAATTAACAATGTTGACATACCCATTGCAAATTCAGCAAAATACTTAGGAATGCATTTAGACAGTAAACTGACTTGGAAACTACATATAGAAAAAAAACGAAACCAAATTAAAGAGAAATGCCGACAATTGTACTGGCTTATGAACAGGAAGTCAAAGCTATCGATGTTCAACAGAATTTTATTATATAAAACCATCATCAAACCTATCTAAAACATCGAACACTGATATTATTCAACGGCAACAGTCAAAAATACTTCGACAAATTCCAGGAGCTGATTGGTTTATTTCTAATGCAGATATACACCGAGACCTCAACATACGCACAATAAAAGAGGAAATAGTAGCAGTAAGCAGAATGCATCACATCAGAATTATGGCTCATTCCAACATCGAGTTAAACAATATACCCTTCCTGGAACTCACAACTAGAAGACGCCTTAAGAGGATACGGCCTGTGGACTTGTTGTGCAGGGGTATTGTGCTAATCTACCTTCAGTGAACGTTACGGTATCTCGCGAAGAGTGGGGCAGCCGTAAGTATTAGCTGTCTGTAGTGGATGCATAAATTCCTGCATTACATATTCTAGTCCTAATATTATTATAACTTAAAGAAATTGTTCTTTTGTTAACTATTTTATCCCTTAAACATTATTTTAAAGTGTACTAGATGTCCTATAGACAGACGTATAAAACAATAAGAAATATAAAAAAAAAAAAAAAAAATGCTTAAAAAAAAAAAACGATTTCAGACAAAGAAAGATTTCCGTGACTGTTGAATTTCAAGGAAGCAAACAGGTGACCTTTTGAGACAACATTTAAAACAAAGGCTTGTATAAACTCAGGTTATACCGTTTAAATCAGAGCTTGAGTCTTTTTTGACTTATTTGCTTTTTTGCCTTATTTGACTGGACTATATGAATGGAACTGCACATCGAGCAATTGACCCCCACTGCTTTGCTGGCCAATACTAGTGATATTATAATTTGACCGGCCAGTGTGTTAAAAGCTCCCAAATAATCCAGGATCTTTCAATTTATAAAATACTCTCCCCACAGTGAAGTTGACGCAATATATCGCCCATATTTTGTTTGAAATTTACGAATTATTGCAGCCAAACTTTCATTATTTTTTTGTACATTTTTTCAACAATAAAAAAGCGTGTTCTCTCCTGTTGGTTATATCGGCTGACAATACTTTAACTATTACACAAATGGCAGCAAATTCAAATCTTGCGTAAAATATGGAACAGACTTTTAATGAAAAAGTTTTCGTTCGATATTATGTATTTGTGTGTACTCAATATTTGAACAGTTTTATATATCTAAAAACTCTAAATATTGCGCATGTTATTTAATTACCAAAGCGTTTAACAATATATCAGAGACACAAGAGAGATACAAGTACAATAAATTGTTTCCATTTTTCTCTTTTCCTTCGTTTTTAAATTCTGTTAAAAATGCTGTACTAACAAATCACTATTCAACCAATATGTAATTGAAATTTTCTTTAAATTTCTTTATTTTTTAATTGCGTCCGCTTGGCCTTCTGCTGTCAAGCTGTGAGTCGGGGCACAGTCGGTTAACCTGGCGGCCAAACGAAAATTTCTCCACCGTGTCTGAGTGGTCGCATCTTCCCTTTAATAATTTTAAGTAACTTTATATTAATGTTTGAATATTGCTTTAAAGCATTTGTTTTAAGCGCTTTTTTAGTTAAGTAGTTGCTGTTTTCAATAAATAAATAACTAAATAAATTGTAAAATATCAACTCAAAGTCGAAACTGCTTATACAAGAGAGATGATTTCGGGACAATACTACGCTTTTAAGGTAAACATTTTTTTGTTCAATTTCAATTTAAAATCTGTCTTCTATTAATAGATAATTGGCTAAAAAAAATGTTTAAATATAACAAAAAACTTAGTATTAAATTGAAAAGAGGAACTTAAATTTTCATTTAAGTTGCTTTTTTATGTGAGAATTTTATAATTGCATACTGATTTCATTAAAGTGTGGGTTTGGGATGACCATGCATACATACTCCTCATTTTGAATTTTTGTATGCAAAAATGTTTTTGACTTTACGGTAGTTCTTATAAAATATTCCACTTAGCTCCACTTTCCCATTTTGAAAAAAGTATATTGTGTGTCAATGTTCTATTAGGGTTCAAATAGGACCACTAAAAGAGGTGACCCTCTACAAAAAGTCAAGACAAATATAGAGCCATGAAGTTTGGTTGTTCAATGTCCCCTATTCCTCTTCAGATTCGTTGAATTTAATGAACGTTCCAACCCATATATGTATGTACCCATAAAACTCTACCCCTTCATTCTTAGATTTTAAAAAAAAAATTGCTGATGTCAAATTTGGTTTATTTTACTTTATATCTAATGAAATATTCCATATGGGTCCATAACGAAGCAATTAAAAGAAATCTCTCTGCTCCTGTGGGGTTTTCTTAGAAAATTATTTTGTTGGTGTATTATAAACTAAATTTGGTGTATTATATACACAATCCAATAAAATAACTATATAATATCTTGAAATCGAGCAAACACGACTATTGAGTTTCTTCTGGTTCTTTTTGTATAGGGCTCCTGTATATTTGTAATCACTCTCACTGAACTTCCTTATTTCTTTTTTTTACGAGATCCAAGCGATTTTTAATGTTCAGATATCATTAACCGGTAACGATAAATTCGGACTGCGCAAAATGCATCTGTAAAAATAATTTTTATATATATAATATCTGAACTAATAGATAATATATAATAAATATTTATTGATAATTGGATACATGAAACGAAAACATGCCTATTAGTTGGGCATCTTATCATCTTACAGGAATCACGAGCTTCCATTTATTTTTCCATTTTTATTAAATTTAATCAATTCACTTTAATCACTGACTCGAATATTAACGAAAATATTCAAGACTTTTTTAAAAAATTTACAAAAAAAATGCCCAAGATGGTTTTTTTATTGAAAAATTATAAGGGTTTCTCTGAATTTTAATGAATACTTTTATTTGAAAAAGTTATGTGCTATATGAAGATGAATTTAATAAAAGTCATTAATAACACCGGCATGTATTTCGAAGCGCTTAATCCGAATGTTAGATCCGTTTGATTCAAGTTTTTCACAAATTGAGATAAATCGAGAATTAAAATTCAGTTATAGAGGTAAAGAATATATTATGGATATGGATCGAGTATGATTTTCATGTAGTTCGTTCCGTTGAATGTGAATCTGAAATGTATTTGGTCCGTTAAACCTTGTAAAAAAATATAAAAAAATGCAGTTGGTGGACTCGTCAATTATTCACCCAAAAAAAATACGTTAAAAAATTTTTCCGAGTCCTGATTTTTAAAGATTTTGTCATGAGCTTTCGATTGGTGAAGTCCATTTATGTTTCTTTTTTATTTTACCTATAATTTTTGATTTTAATTTATTTCTGTTTTTTCCCAATGTATTCCAAATTTAAGAGTGTACGAGTTAAACGGACTCCAGATTCGAATTCAGCGCGTCGAAATATTTTTCGGTAGTTGCGTCTAGTCAATCGCGTACACCACTTTTTAAGCCTGGTACCGAAGGTACAAGAGCCTATTGGTTTTGTGCAAAAGTATGTTACAGGTAGAAATAATGGTCGGAGAGCCCCCAAAGTTACCCCCCTTATGGTCAGCAGTGATAGAGGATTCGATATAGCCATGTCCGTCTGTTTGAACGAAAGGATCTCGGAAATGGTAATAGATAGAGACTTTTTGCTTTTTGCAATCGACTAGGACTTCTCCGGAATTTACAAGTTTATTTTAAAATTTTGCCCCTCCTCCCCCTTCCCCATAAAATCACCACCAAGGCTAAAAATTTCTTCGGCACAAAAAAAAAGTATACCAGTATAGAGGTAACGCCCCTCTAAGCCAATATCATCAAAATCTAATAATAAATGACGATTTTATAAGCAATTGAATTTGAACGACCTATGATACTGCCGTCCTCCCTTTTTATTTTCCTACATACAAAAATGTTTTATAAGGCACTTATTCGTGCAGTTAGAAGTGGTCACAAGCTTGGACATAAGCTCAGAAAACATTTAATGTGGTTGTTAGGCGACCTGTTCAGGTACAGGGCCTCTTACAGTCGGTTACGCCCGACTGTAATTTTCTTGTTTGTAATTATTTGCGGATTTATTTAATAAATTATGTTATGCTAAGACAGATATTCTAAAAATCTGTAAACAATTATTTATGGCATAAATTATTCATGGGCAGTTTACACATTTGGCAGGCATACTTTTGTCTATGGTCCAATCAGTTGTCAAGTGGAACGAAAGACGTTTTTTGCAGTACCTTTGTGTGTAACCAAACTTTTGATATCGGTGATATTGAAGAATGGAAAAGAGAAAATTGGCTTCGTGTAAACAGCATTCAATGGAGAATTGTTAAACATTTTTCTCATCGGATTGTTCAAGCTTAGTTTGTAAACTCTACCCAAATAAAAATTGATTTTTGTGTCACAGAATGTATGGGTAAACAATTTTTTTTTTCGTTTTATTTTCTTGAAAATTCGCTTGATTTGCTTGACTATAATTTAAATAATTAACCACGTGTTTTCCCGACTTTGGCAAATTATACCTACGGGCGGTTCTAACGTTTTATGTGAAAATTTCTTTTTTTCGAATACGATTGTTTCCAAATTTGTTTTATATGTTCTACACAAAAACTATGTTTTCCCAATGGAGAAATGGGATCGATATATTGGGGTTGAATAGAAATTTCGTAGAGCATTTTTCTTCAATAATGCATTCATAAGAGCCTTACAAAACATGTTTGTATGCTTGAAAAAAAGGGAGGACGGAAGTATAGGATGTTAAAATTCAATTGCTTATAAAATCGATATTTATTATACGATTTTGATGAAGTTTTAGGAGAGATGTTATCTCTTTACTGGATTTTTTTTTTGTGCTGAAGAAAATTTTACCCTTGATGGGGATTTTATGGTAAAGGAAGGGGAGGGGAAAATTTTTTAAAATAAACTCCTGAAATTTCGGCGAAGTCCTAGTCGAATGCAAAAGAACGAAGTCTCGATCTATTACCGTTTCCAAGATCCTTTCGTTCATACGGACGGACAGACGTCACTTTAAAAAGACTGTTTTCCTTTTAAAAATATAAAGAGAATGATGCTGAAAATCAAGCTCAGGTTGGAACAACTCAAACTGAAAGAGGATTTGCTTTCATAACATAGCGGGATCTACTCAAAAGAAATGATCATGTTTATTTTATATTAGATTCAAGAGCTTCAAACCATATGATCGACAATATTGAGTTGTTTACCGATCTCATCTAATTAAAGAAGCCAATCCAAATTTTAATTGCAAAGAGTGGCGAGTTTATTTATGCCATAGCCAAAGTAATAATGAATCTCCGCAGCGACTGCGGAAACAATATAACACTGGAAGATGTCCTATATTGCAAAGACGGTCCTTATAACCTGCTTTCAGTGAAGAATATGCCAGATGCAGGGTTGACTGTTGAATTTTGGCCTGAAGGTGTAAGAGTGTCTTAAAATGGGCCGCAGATCTTTGAAGGTATTAGTAAGATGTTCCAATAATTGAATTTAAAAATTGCTGCTCACTTGTAACGTTTGCGGCATGAGAGGTTGGTCACATTAGCAGAGGCAAATTTTTGGAAATTAAAAATAATAAGTTATTTGAAAATTTAAAACATTTAAACAATATACTTCAATCAAGGGTGCTTTATTTCATAATGTACAACTTATTCAGCTAATAGTATAGATAAACAGAGTTGCGCACTTATGCTTTTCTACTGTAAAGTTAAAATTTTTGGCTTAGATTTAATTTTGTTTTTATTATGTGTAATATTAATATTAGTAAGGAAACTTGAATGCAAAAACCTTAATACCTAAACTTACTTAAAACTACGTAAATAACTATTTCTGCGGACCGCTAAAACATGTTTAGAGGCTGAGAGAAGTTATGGCTGATTGAGCAAAAGTGTTTTTTTTTTTTTTTATGCCCTAAAGTTTTATAGTAAGACTTTAGAGGGGTGCCATGCGCACATTGAGGCAAATTAAATTCTAATATGTTAATTTCTCACTAGCAGTGCTAATACTTGCTATTTTATGAAGATGTGTTGTTTTTGTGAAGAAAGGCAAATTTAGAACAAGTTCTAAAATTTTGTTTTGGCATACTTGCAGCTTTTTAATGTGTGTTTGAGCACAGCTGCCCCACACAGCAGATCCGTACATCAAAATTGGAACAAAAACTGTTTTAACAAGAATTAGCTTTTTAAGTGTGGATAAATTCGACTTCCGATTAATAAGAGCATAGAGTATGCGAATAGTTTTATTAATTTTATCCACCACTGACCCTATGTGTAAGGTAAAGGTAAGTTGTTTATCGAGAAATAATCCTAAGTACCTTACTGTGTCGACCCATTCAATATGAGAATTCTGAATGCATAGCTGACCACTTGGCAGAAAGCAAGGCTTTCTTCTTTTTGTAAAGAAAATGGCGTTGGTTTTACTACTATTTAGTTTTATTTTCCATTTATGATAATATGCCGAAAGTTCATTAAGACAGTTTTGTAACGATCTTCCGATGGAATTGTATTGAACACCGGCGCTGTAAATAGCTGTATCATCTGCAAAAATTGATAGGAAACAATTTTCATTTTTAGGTATGTCGTAGGAATAGACATTGTATAGTATAGGACCCAACACAGGGCCTTGTTGAACCCCTGCACTAATATTTCGTTTTGAAGATTGGATACAATTAAGTTCAATGTAAAATCGTCGATTTGAAAGAAAATTTTCTATGACTTTTATTAGGTATGTTGGTATGCCAATGACTATAAGTTTATGAGTTAACCCGTGATGCCAGACTGTGTCGAAAGCGGCTTCAATGTCTAAAGTAACCATGCCCACAGACATCTTACTGCTAAGACTTTCTTTAATAAAATCTTTAAGTTTAATGAGAGGGTGCATACAGTTATAACCTGTTCGAAAGCCGTATTCTTCTGCAGGTAAAATATTATGC
>JAWNNP010002299.1:0-42637 GCA_035044805.1 Leucophenga maculata
TCAGCCTTGCATTTTTCGAGGACAATAACCAGCTGGATATTTGCACCATCCCAATTAAGGGTGCGGACATTCCAGGTGCATATCCTCAATTCATGATCCTTATAGTGTTTGCGGGGGTCGTCATCAAAGGGGTCCTTCCGAGGCTTCTTTAACGTTTTCATTAGGGGTTTATTTTTTTTAAGGTGGCGGGTCCCAAGCCCAGCGCACCAACCCCTTATTAAAGGAGAGGGGGCCCTTCGCCTTCTCACTTTAGCTCACTTCTGAACTGATGTCCAGAGGCTACCCAGGAGGTACGTGTCCTAACGGACGTGTGAGTTGCTTGGACCGTTTGACACAAGAATCATTGTTGGCCATTCCCAGGTGAATGGCAGTCAACAAATTTTCTCACAATGTGAACTTGAGCAAACGATCCCAATCTCCATTTGGAATATTGGATGGTAAAAATATTATGTATTTTAAATTTTAATACCACAGTCACCGACTAACACATCGCGAGCAGACGTCAGTTGCTAATTAGTGCGTAATCCACATCTTATTGTTTTTCGGGCTTTTTTCTTTTTCTTTCTTTCTCTTTACCGTACTCCAAACACACATATTAATTTTTCGCGCCTTATAAACTAAATTATTCCTAACTAAGGCTTGCATTGTAACAACCGGTTCTCCCTCTTATCCTCCTATGAAAGGACGTCGTCGATTCATTAAACTAACACCTGAGTTTCCCGATCTTCCGGTCATCAACGTGCAAAACCCAAAGTACATAACTGTGTCCTCAAAAAAATAGTGAGAAAACTCTCTCCTCATATTATTATTTTGCTGTTCGCCGTGCATTACGACTAATTTATAAAAATATACTATCCATCTCATACTTAAAGAAATCGTTTGACGTTGGTATCCTTCGAAGCTTCCACACGTAAATGATGCAGCAAAAAATAACAACAAACCCACTGATAACGGATCCTCTAAAAAAATACTGTTAATGATAATGACGTCTGAAGCGAATTTGCTCCTGTCTCTCCCGCAATTCGATCCTCCCCTAACAAAGCACCCACTACAACAAACATATCTAAGAAAATAGAAAAGAAATCCCAAAAAACTAACGTAATAAATACTAAAACAAACACAATAGAAACTAAATCTCTAGAAGGTAGAGACACCGAATTCGTCCGGGATTTTTGTGTCTCCTCTCCCCTGATTAAGTTCATCTCTGTCCAATTCGTCTACTTCCGTTAACACTTTACAAAACACTAATTTTTCAGTTAACAACAATAATGTAAATGAATATTCATTTACTTATCCTTCACCAAATAACATAAAATATAATTTTTCAATATCTGACAATGAATAATCTCTGAGCCAGCCAAACATGTGTTACAAACATTTCAGAGAACTTGGGCGTGTCTGCTTAGTCCGCCAACCGCGAGTCAGAACCAACATTTTGCACAGAACCAGGGCGCGTCTACTCATTCCGCTATACCTACGTCATTAAGAATAAGATTAGATCCCTGTAACTGACACACGCCATATACTTGCATAATATTAGATATCTTAAAAATACCCAGGGTGCGTCTTTGTTAGTCCGCCAAACACGTGTTAGCATAGATTCAATTTCATAGAACCAGGGCGCGTCTTCTGAGTCCGCCACCTCCGTGCTAGTAAGGATTTAATTGCAGAGATTCCTTTTTCTAACGCACTCTCGATAGCGCCATATACTTTAATAAAATATTTTAATAAAATTTTAATAAAATCTAGGGCTAGATTGGATAACTTTCGTAGAACTAGGGTGCGTCTTCTTAGTCCGCCAGGTCTTAGAATAACAACCAATTATTTTGTAAGAAAAGAAAATTGTTATCACTTAAGAATCCTAGTTTGTAAGGAAAACAAATGTATTCTCGATAAAAATAAAGATAAATCAATTAATTAAAAGAAACCGCGTTTCAATAAAAAAAAACCTGGAAAAATTCCATCGCCAGTGGTCACTGAAAACACAAATTTTCTGTGACGATCGCCTGGGCAGCCGACGAGGATACCCCAGCCTGTGCGACATCGTTACAATTTTCAAGCTTTAAAAATAATTGATCTAAGTCAATTTTTCTATGAACTGTAATGTCGGTTTTATTTATAGTGCTCATAATCCTTTTCCCTAGTTTTATTTTTAATTTATTCATTCTAATTCTAATTATAATTCATTCATTTTTGCGCTTCATATACATAGATTTTTCCTTTTACAATTTCTTTTGACGACTTTTAATTTTCTGCATTATCTGCATTTTTCTTATCGCAATCTAGTTGTTGTTTAAAAAATGTTAGCATTTGTTTCTTTAATTGTTATTATATCTTTAAATTCTATGCGCGATAATGCATCTGCGACATTGTTTCCATTACCCCTCAGGTACTTAACAATGAAATCGTATTCCTCTAAATCAAGTCTCATTCTAGTTAGCTTGGACGATGGGTTTTTCATCTCAAAGTGGTATGACAAAGGGCGGTGATCGCTTCTTACTAGGCACTTTTTACCATACTCATGTGGCCTGTAGTATTTTATGGCCCCGTGTATTGCGGCTAGTTCCGTTTCAATTGTGGATTTATTGCATTCACCTTTAGTAAAAGACCTTGAAGCATATGCGACTGGTAGCTGAATTCCATCATATTCTTGACTTAAAATAGTACCGCATGCGTTTTTACTATCATCTGTTGTGATGCAAAACTCTTTCTCAAAATCAGGATATTGCAAAATTCTTGGACTTATTAGTGCATTTTTTAAATAGTTAAATGCATCTTCGCATTCTTTAGTCCATTTGAAAGTTGTATTTTATTTTACAAAGCCTTGTTAGAAGGCGTGAATGTTCCGCAAAGTTACGACAAAACGTGTATAATAATTGCAGAATGCAACAAATCAAACAATTTTGTATTTACTATCATCATTTATGCCCAAGGTAAGTCACTTCGTGACTGAAAAATGAGCATTTTTCAGGATGTAATTTTAGATTATATTTTCGGCATATCTCAAAGACATCTGTTAGATTATTCAACATATGATTTTCAGAATAACCTAATACAACTAAATCATCCATGTACAGGAATGTTTGTGCTGGTGTTAAGCCTGCAAATGCTATTGTCATCTTTCTTTGGAATGAATTTGGAGCAATTTTAAGACCATATGGAAGACGTTTAAAACGGAATGAACCTTTATCTGTAGAGAATGAGGTTTTATTTCTTGAGTCTTCATCAAGTTCAATCTGATGAAAACCATACCTTAAGTCGAGTCATGAGAAAAATTTAGCTTTGCCTAATTGATCAAGAATATCATCTATTCTTGCCAATGCAAATTTATCTGCTATTAATTTTTTAGCTATCCCTCTATAATCCACAACCATCTTGTTTCAGTTTTACCTGATAAAGATTTTTTCGGTACTAACAGTATAAGGCTGTTTTACTCAGAAGCTGATGGCTCTATTTTTTCATCTTTAATTAATTTATCTACTTGGTTTTTTATATTTATTTTTATATTATTTATTTTATTTTTTTCTTTATGAGCATGTGGTATTCTATAGTATTTAATGTAAGTTGGCTCGTCTGTTTTTAAACGTAATTTTTGCTTGTAAAAATTATTTACTGATATTGGTTCAGTTTCGAGCGCAAATACGTCTATGTATTTTTTACATAGTTTTTTCAGTTTTGTCTTGACAAAAGCTGGAAAACTATTGGACAATTTTTCTAATTTAGAATCATCATTTGTGTTGTTTTTCGATGATACTATATTATAGTCGTTTAGACTTTCTATATTTAATTTAAGTTTATTGGTGGTGTTTATTACTCTTATGTATGCTTCAGTACTTGTTGCAATCTTATTGGCAACGAAGACACCTTCTTGAAGTTCTTTATATGGTATCAGTACTTCTTTTTCAGTCGTGTCAACTGCTATAGATCGAATTACTTTTGATCTAGCTGGAAGTGATATTGAATTTATGCGTATTGAATTTCGCATAGGAATTGCAATAACTTAATGGAAGTCATCTGGCCTTAATATAAGCTAATCTTGATTTCTTTGATAGTCAAGAATAAAATTGTATTTCTTGAAGAAATCAAGACCTAATATTGCGTCTGATGCACTACATTAAAATTATGCTTTATTAGTAAATTTTTTATTTTCAAATCTGTATATACTTTTCCTAATGTGTATGTTATACATTGACCACTGCCGTTAAGTTTTATTGATTCATTAGTATTAACGTTTAATTTTTCTACTTGTCCTTCTTTTATTACCGATATATCCGCGCCAGTGTCGATTAGAAATGTTGACACTTTATCATTCATAGTTGATTTTGTCGATATGAAGTAAGCAAGCTTTAAATTAATATTATAGACTTCACTGTTTGTTTTAGAATTTACTGAGCACCTGGGACTGTTGCGTTTTCCACTTGTTGAGTAACGCGTACATTATTATTATTGTTGGAATTATTAGATCCTCCTCAGCCATCTCTGTTGTTATTGTATCTGCCTTGGTTATTGTATCCACCGCGTCTTTGTCCACGACAACGGCCTTGACCGTGACCGCGTCCTTGTCCACGTGAATTACTTTGATTATTATAGCCGTTGTTGTGATAGTTTTTACCACGGCTATTATCAAACTGCAAAATTGCATTTGGTTGACCATAGGCTTCAGTACAACAATGAACGATTTTAGCTACAGCTTCGTTCATATTGTTAAATTGTCTAGCCTCCATTACTAGTTTTACTTTTTCATTACTAGTATTTTTAGGCTCTGTACCGAAGGTAAAAGAGCCTATTGGTTTTGTGCAAATGTATGTAACAGGTAGAAATAAGAGAGACCCCCCAAATGGTCAGGAGTGATAGAGGAGTCGATATAGACATGTCCGTCTGGCCGTCCGTAAAACGGTAATAGATAGATAATGGGTTTTTTTTGCATTCGACTAGGACTGCTCCGGAATTTTACAAGTTTATTTTCTTTTCATACAAAAAAAAATGTTTTATAAGGCACTTATTCGTGCAGTGAGCAGTGGTCATTACCTTGGTCATAAGCTCGGGAAACATTTAATGTGTTTGTTAGGCGACCTGTACTGGCTCTTACAGTCGGTTACGCTTTCTGCTAAATCTGAAGTGAGACCATCTGAAAAATATGCGCATTGCAATGGTTTGGTCATATCTTCAACTTCTTTAGCGTATGTATTTGCTGGTTTTGAGCTTTGTCGTATGTTCATCAACTTGGCAGTGATGACATCAACTGATTCTCCTTTAACCTTATTCTTGAAAGATGTTATAACATCTTCTATGGTTTGTTCATTTCCAGATAACAAATTAATGGCCGTGCCTTTTAGTTTAGTTTTTATAAATTTTAATGCAATGTTTGTATTGTCATCATTAATTCAGCTGACTAGCTGGAGTGCTATTATAAATGCCTGTACTTGCTTATTTTTTCCATCAAAATCGGGTAAGATTTGAGGCTATGTTTATAAAATCAACTGGTGATAGCGGTATGTTGATATTTATAGAATTTAACTCAATATTTTGTTCTTGCAAGTCTCCAATGCTTAATTCGATTGGTTCGGTATGACTCTCTGGTAGTTTTAGCTCTATGCCGTGTTTAATTGCAATGTTTGATAGTTTATTTCTACATTAAAGGAAAAAACCCTCAGCTGCAGTTTTTTGTTTTTATAATTTTTCGATATTAACATTAATTACTACCCTGATTTTTTCTGTTGATACACTTATAACTTTAGTTGTTTTTTCACACTTTCTTGGCTAATAGGTCATGATATATTTAGGCATTTGTATGACCTGTCGAAGTTTTATTTAATTTCTCTTCACTTCGCTAATGTTGCAGGCCATGCCATTTAGTTTTCCTTTTTTTTTTTTATTCAACTTTACGGTAATAATTTTACGGTAATCATTTTTTAATATACTTTTTGTACGTTAAGTACATTTTTAATAGCAATTACTCATGTAACAGACGGTGGAATATATTCGACACTCTCATCAAAATGCATTAAAAATTGTTTCAAACATGTACAAACTTTAATTTATTTCTGCCTCTGCTTTCTTACCCTGGCTATTAAAGCTAAAGAACCGCAAAATACTCTCTTGGTCTTTACAAATATGTTTTTACAATTAATTTTGAGTATTCTACAATTTGAATATTTTAAAACTTATGTTCATATTATATACAAATATTTTTTTTTATAGCAAATACTTTAAAGTTAGTTAGTTAGTTAAATGGCCGTCTACCGTCTGCCGGTCATGGCCGTGTCTAGGAAGGCGCGCCAGCCTCCACAATCTTGTGCGCGCTGGTGCCAGTCGTTTTGAATTTCAAGTACGGAGAGATATCTCCATACATTCCATCGAGTGCCCGGTCGTCCTCTATGTCGGCGTCCACCAATCAAGTTTGGGCTCCCCATTTAAACCACGCGTGCTGGAGCTCTTTCATCCATTCGAATGAGGTGCCCAGCCCAGAATAGCTCGTACAGCTCGCGGTTCATGCGGAACCTAAACTCGTCGCCGACCAAAGATCCTGCGAAGAATCTTCCTCTCGAAGACTTCCAACGCTGTCTCGTCCGACTCAATCACGGTGCATGCCTCTGCGCCATACAGTAGGACCGGGAGTATCAGCGTCTTATATATCTTTATTTTGAAGTTGAAATTTTCCATCGTCATTGACCGTCCAAGACGCGATAACGGAGTGCGAGAAGACACCAAGTACTTCGTATTGTCCTCATTCACCGCTAGACCCATGAGCCGAGCCTGTTTTTCAATCTCTGAGAACGCCTTGCTGACTCACCGTTCCTGCGTACCGATGATATCAATGTCAGCAGCATCACTTCCTCTTGAAAGAAGATCCATCAGAAGATTGAAAAAATCGCATGACAGAGCATTGCCCTGCCTGAAACCTCTCTTGGTATCAAAGGAGTTTGCGAGGTTTTTCCCCACCCTGACAACGCTTTGTGTGTTATAAAGCGTCGCCAGGCAAAGACGGACAATCTTTGCCGGGATACCTAGTGCAGACAGGGCGTCGAAGAACTTCGATCGTATCGGCGTGTCGAAAGTGTCTTAATAATCGACAAATAGGTGGTGAGTGTCTTTGTTATACTCACGAGTCTTTTCCAAAATTTGGCGTAATGTGAATATTTGGTCACTGGTCGACCTATTTGGTCTGAAGCCACACTGATATCGTCCTATCCGTATGATGAATCCGTAAAGCGGGGTCTTCTTTTTTAAAGATAGGACAGAGGACACTAAGATTCCAGTCATTGGGTATGCGTTCATCGGACTATATCTTGCATAAAAGTTGGTGCATACTCCTAACCAACTGTTCACCGCCGGTCTGAAATAACTCAGCTGGCAGCCCATCAGAGCCTGGCGCTTTGTTATTTTTCAGCTTTTTAATAACTGAATCGACCTCGTTATAGTCCGGTGGCTCTACAATAGTGCCATCATTAACTGGTGGTTCCGGTATCATTTCTCTATCGGCGGCATTGTGCGCTTCATTGCCTCCGAGTAGGTTGGAGAAATGACTCCTCCATAATCTCAGTGATGTCTGTTCATCCGTTACCAGATTTCCGTTGGAGCGAATGATACATCTCGAGAAGACGGAGAGGTTTCCCGGAGCAGTCGGGAGAGTGTGTTTGAGAAGGCTGCGGCGGCCTGCTCTGATTGCAGCTTTCCGACGTCTAGCTTTCGTTGCATGTTGGAACGTGCGGCGTGCACTACGCTGAGCCTAGTGCGTACCTTGGCTGCGACAAGATAGTGGTCCGAGTCAATGTTGGTACCACGTAACGTTCGCACGTCCAACACGCTCGATGAGTGCCTTCCGTCAATCAGAACATGATCAATTTGGTTGCGTGTTATTTGATCAAGACTCAGCCATATAGCCTTGTGGATGTTAAGATGTTGAAATCTGGTACTACTAACTACCATGTTTCGACCTGCGGCGAAATCGATTAGCCTCTGTCCATTATTGGAGGTAGTTTCGTGAAGGCTAAATTTTCCGACGGTTGGGCCAAACATTCCTTCCTTCCCAATCTTGGCGTTGAAATTGCCAAGCACGATTTTTACATCGTGTTTGGGACAGCGCTCGTACAGACGTTCCAAGCGCTCATAGAACTCATCTTTAGCATCGTCGTCTTTTCCGTCGGGACGTGCGCACAAATCAGGCTAATATAAAAATATTTAGCCTTGATGCGTATCGCGGCTAGGCGCTCGTCAACAGGCGTGAACCAAGAGACGAAGCCACGTAGTTTCCTACTCACCACGAAACCACATCCAAATTCGTGCTTACTCGCATGGCAGCTGTAGTAGATGTCACAGGATGCTTTTTAGAGCAACCCTTCCCTATCCATCGGATTTCTACCCGGGAGATACGTGTCCTAACGGACGTGTGAGTTGCCTTCCCAGGTAAATGGCAGTCAACAACTTTTCACACAATGTGCACTTGAGCAAACGATCCCAATCTCCCGATACTTTAAAGTTACACATTTTAATTTAATGTTGTTCGAATTTCTTTTAACCCCAAAAAATGTTTCTTGTTATACAGTTGCTCACAGCTTATTTGATGCAAGTTGATTGTGCAAATGTTACTGTTACTCCCAATCAGGACAACGATCCTAAGCACAAGGCAGGTATTGTTCAGTCTTGGCTGATTTAGAACTGCCCCCATGTAATGATACCTCTAGTCATATGTGATTTGGGTTTTTTTTTTTTGTTATTTTTTCAAATTTCTATAATTGCACGAAACATCTTATGTAAATTGTACTTTATTTGGCAGTTTAATATACACATCGATACGTCGCATCAAACGGAAAAAAAATTTCAGATTTTCAACGCTTTAATTATTGTTTATTCTTCATTGTTTCTTGAATTTTATTCACTTTAGGTTTATTGACACAACGTAACATAATTGAACATTAATTGTTTGTTTAATTATTGTTATTTAAAAAACTTAATATAATTTATTTAAGATTTGTATGACAGGATCGCCATGTATCAACATCATACTTTATTCAAGATCAACTTAAGACTAAATTTTATGCTATGGACTCTTACATTCCATAGCTACAAAATATGTTGATACGAACTCAAGCGTTCGTATGTACAATGTATTTATGTGAGTGTGTATCATGCACATAGCAATGCAGCATTATTAAGAAAGCTTTAAAGCGAATCGAAGGTCAGATTCTTTACAATATCAATTTTCGATGGAAATGCGTGCTGAGCGCATTCCACTAATTGCTCATATATACATATATATATGCTACATATGTCCTCGCCTACAGAATATCAGAGCAGCCCTCTTTGCAAATTCCATTCCCTCGTCATTCCTTATTTCTCCTACAAAATCAAACATTGTCACCTTACAGATTTAATATAAATTAATTTAAGCAATTATTTAATTAAAATAACATTTTTGTTCCTTAGAGTCGAAGGCCCCGTAGCTAGTGCTCCTTATCTAATATTAGTTACATTATTATTACTTTGTAATGTATAATAACTAATTTTCTTTAAGAGCTACAAAATATATCAGCCACGTCCAATGAAATAGAAACGGTGTTTAGGTAGGGTAAATTGTCAGCGAAAAGAGAAGTTCATTAAAAACAAAGAATTTTGACATGTCTACTTTTGTCACCAAAAACTTACGAATCTCAAGTTAATACAACTATGTTAGTGAATGTTCTGACTGGGTTAGAACTCTAAGTATGATATGATGATATGATATAGAGTTCTTTTATTCACAAAAATTTTTACATTTTTTACTTAATCAAAATTGTTTCTTATATAGAACTTAAATTAATTGGCATGGCTACTTGCCGTCTGCCCAAACATAAATTTCCTAACGAATACAATTTTAATTCATTAACTTACTAATTTACTAACAATACTTTCTTAACCCTACCCTCTACTACACCTGCCCGTCCCGAGTTAGCGAGATAGCAGATCGTTCGAGGACTGGATTAACTATTTTCCTAAAATGTATTTGATGCTAAAACTAAGAAATTACTTATCCCTAAAATAATAAAAAAAATTATGAATTATATTCATTTATTATAAATTTCCTATAATTAGTTGCTATTTCTAAGTATTTAACTAAGCTATACCAATTATCTTCAGGAACGCCATTTAAAATACCTATATCTAAATTCACTTAATACCGGTCATCTGCCAATGAAATGTAGGATGTCCGATTCTTCTTTTAAATTGCATAATGTCTATAATCGTGAACTAGCTTGTCGATATTTACTACCATTTAGCCACAATAAGTCTCCCCGGGCTTTTATTATCCACGTTATTGTGCTTTGTGTTTGAAAATCATTGCAATATGACTTTCCTCTTCCAAAGTCTAGGTACCTATATATGCGGTTATCACTCATAATTGCTCGATTTCTATATTCTTGACTCACATTTTGCTTTAATACCATCAAAATTTCTACGCATTTATTGCACCATTCCGTTCGACTCAATGTATTTGTCAAGTGTATGTCGAAATTACGCATATAGTTTAATAATTCTGTGTGACATAAAATGCCTTTTGTCATCAATGCTTTTGTTAGCATATTTGGGAGTCTGTTGCACGTGGGAGATTGGGATTCGTTTGCTCAAGTGCACATTGTGTGGAAAGTTGTTGACTGCCATACACATGGGAATGGCCAACAATGATTCTTGTGTCAAACGGTCCAAGCAACTCACACGTCCGTTAGGACACGTATCTCCTGGGTAGCCTCTGAACATCAGTTCAGAGGTGAGCTAACGTGAGAAGGCGAAGGGGCCCCCTCTCCTTTAAAAAGGGGTTGGTGCGCTGGGCTTGGGACCCGCCACTTTAAAAATAACCCCCCAATGAAAACTAAAGGAAAGCCTCGGAAGGAATTGAATGTTGACGACCCCCGCAATCGCTATAAGGATAATGCTTTAAGGATATGCACCTGGAATGTCCGCACCCTTAATTGGGATGGTGCAAGTATCCAGCTGGCTGATGTCCTCGAAAAATGCAAGGCTGACATCACCGCAATCCAAGAAATCCGATGGATAGGGCAGGGTTGCTCTAAAAAAGCATCCTGTGACATCTACTACAGCTGCCATGCGAGTAAGCGCGAATTTGGATGTGGTTTCGTGGTGAGTAGGAAACTACGTGGCCTCGTCTCTAGGTTCACACCTGTTGACGAGCGTCTAGCCGCGATACGCATCAAGGAAGAGAAAGACGACGATGCTAAAGATGAATTCTATGAGCGCTTGGAACGCCTGTACGAGCGCTGTCCCAAACACGATGTCAAAATCGTGCTTGGCGATTTCAACGCCAAGATTGGGAAGGAAGGAATCTTTGGCCCAACCGTCGGAAAATTTAGCCTTCACGACACTACCTCCAATAATGGAGAGAGGGTAATCGATTTCGCCGCAGGTCGGAACATGGAAGTTAGTCTTGGTACGACGAGGAGTGTCGCAATGCTACTGCAGAGAAGAACGCTTCCTATCAGCGAACTCTGCAGTCGGGAGCAACGCGAGCTGTTAGAGAGCGATATCGAGAGAAACGGAGAGAGGAGAAACGCCTCTTCAGACACAAGAAAAAGGAGCAAGAAAGGCGGGAGTTTGAGGATGTTGAGATGTTCCGTAACAGAAATGAAGCTCGAAAATTCTACCAAAAGGTCAAGCGTCTGACTGAAGGTTTTAAGCCCGGAGTAACTTTCTGTAAGGATGAGAATGGAAGACTGGTAACGGATGAACAGGAATCACTGAGATTATGGAGGAGTCATTTCTCCAACCTACTCGGCGATGAAGCGCACAATACCGCCGAAAGAGAAATGACACCGGAACCACTAGTTAATGATGGCACTATTGTAGAGCCACCGGACTATTACGAGGTCGATTCAGTTATTAAAAAGCTGAAAAATAACAAAGCGGCAGGCTCTGATGGGCTGCCAGCTGAGTTATTTAAGACCGGCGGCGAAGAGTTGGTTAGGAGTATGCACCAGCTTTTATGCAAGATATGGTCCGATGAACGCATACCCAATGACTGGAATCTCAGTGTTCTCTGTCCTATCTTTAAGAAAGGAGACCCCGCTGTTTGCGCCAACTACCGCGGAATAAGTCTCCTTTCCATTGGATATAAGACTTTGTCGGGCGTATTGTGTAATAGGCTGAAGCCATATACCGACTCACTGATTGGACGATATCAGTGTGGCTTCAGACCAAAAAGGTCGACCAGTGACCAAATATTCACATTACGCCAAATCTTGGAAAAGACCCGTGAGTTCAACAAAGACACTCACCACCTATTTGTCGATTACAAAGCCGCTTTCGACACGCCGATAAGAGCGAAGTTCTTCGACGCCCTGTCTGCACTAGGTATCCCGGCAAAGATTGTCCGTCTTTGCATGGCGACGCTATCTAACACACAAAGCGTTGTCAGGGTGGGGAAAAACCTCTCCGACCCCTTTGATACCAAGAGAGGTTTCAGGCAGGGCGATGCTCTATCGTGCGATTTTTTCAATCTCCTGATGGAATACATCCTACGCCAATGCCCGTACATACAGAGTATGTCGGGCTCGATCTTCCAAAAGGAAGTGATGCTGCTCGCTTACGCCGATGACATCGATATCATCGGTACGCAGGAACGGCGAGTCAGCAAGGCGTTCTCGGAGATTGAAAAACAGTCTCGGCTCATGGGTCTAGCGGTGAACGAGGACAAGACGAAGTACTTGGTGTCTTCTAGCACTCCGTCAAGGCGTCTTGGACGGTCAGTGACGATGGAGAATTTCAACTTCAGTGTTGTAGAAAACTTCGTCTATCTCAGAACAGAGATCACCAGCAACAACAACGTCAGCCTGGAGATCAGGCGAAGAATCACGCTTGCAAACAGATGTTTTTTTGGGCTGAGCAAGCAAATGAGAAGTAAAGCCCTCTCTCGACGGACGAAAATAAAGATATATAAGACGCTGATACTCCCGGTCCTACTGTATGGCGCAGAGGCATGGACCGTGATTGAGTCGGATGAGACAGCGTTGGAAGTCTTCGAGAGGAAGATTCTTCGCAGGATCTTTGGTCCTATTAGAGTCGGCGACGAGTTTAGGTCCCGTATGAACCGCGAGCTGTACGAGCTATTCAATGAGGTTGACATAGTCCAGCGCATAAAATTCCAGCGGCTGCACTGGGCTGGGCACCTCATTCGAATGGACGAAGGAGCTCCAGCACGCATGGTTTACATGGGGGGCCCAAACTTGATTGGTGGACGCCGACATAGAGGACGACCGGGCACTCGATGGAATGACCAGGTATGGAGAGATCTCTCCGTACTTGGCATTCAGAACGACTGGCGCCAGCGCGCACAGGATTATGGAGGCTGGCGCGCTTTCCTGGACGCGGCCATGACCGGTAGACGGTTGACGGCCATTTAAGTAAGTAAGTAAGTAAGTTGCACGTGTAATCATACAAGGTTCTAGTTATATACTTGAGATGTAAATTAAGTGTGTATAAGTGGCTATCTTCAAGGCCTGTTTCTATAGCAATGATATAATTTGATGTTTTATCTGGTAGCTGTAATACCCGTTTAACAAAGTACCTTTGTAACTCGTTCACTTCATTAAAGTACGAATGCCCCCATACTTGGGCTTCATATGTTTGAATGGATCTGCATGCTGCTTTAAAAAGATTCCATTTTGCACTTAAATTTATTTTTCTCTTGCTCAAAAAAGGCTTCCATGTAGAGTTAATAGCCACCTTTGATACTACTTTCTTATTTTTGACATGAGAAGCAAATGACATGCTTGGCGTTAATTTCGCACCTAAATAATCATATTTTGTCACAATTTTAATCTCAGTTCCTTTATAATACAACTTTTCTCTAGTTGACAAGCGACCTCCTTTACGAAATACCATTATCTCTGACTTATTCATATTAACCGGCATACCCCATTTTTCGCAGTATGCTTCCAGTTCATTTATCATAAGCTGAAGTTTCTCAACGTCATCCGATAGTATTACAATATCAGCAGCATAGAGTAGGAGTCTAATATTTACGTTGTCAATATAGAGCCCAGGGAGATAATAAGCATCCCTGTTTGACACCGCTCATTGTTTCAAACCCCTCTGATAATTCTTCGCCGGTCCATACTGCGCATTTAGTGTGTTTGTAAACCGACTCAATAAATTTAACCATCTTGGATGACATGCTCATTTGGTGCAACTTAAATATTAATAAATTTCTTGGAACTCGGTCAAATGCAGTTTTAAAATCGACAAGAACTTTATTCGAACTATTGAGGATAAATTATACATATTGTCAATTGTCGAATAAATCTTTCTAAATCCGGCTTGATATTCATTCAGCTTTTTATGTTTCATAACCCATGCAGTTAACCGATCGTTAACAATACCCATTAAAATTTTCGCTGAACAGTTCATGAACGATATGCCTCAATAATTTTCGGTAACATTCGGGTTTCCTTTTTTAAAAATAGGAAATATAATACTTGTAACAAATGCGCCATCCAATTTGCAATTATTTAAAATATTGTTGTAAATTTTAACTAGCACATTCAGGAACTGTTCGGATGCATTGGCGTAAAATTCGTATGATACTCTATCTAAGCCTGGCGCCTTGTTCATCTTAACTCTTTCCAATATCTTTTTAAGCTCATAGATTTCCACAGGCTTATCCAGATCTTCATCTTCGTACAAATATGGTACGTAAAGTATTTCAATATTTCTTTGGCATGGGTTCAGTAATGTCTGAAAATAACTTCTAAACTTCTTATTTCTTTAACTATTTTCCACCAATCTTTATTATTTGTCATGCAGTTAATTTTATGCTCAAGATCTATTGAATATTGTTGCCTTTTTGTGTTGCACAATTTTACATACATAGTTCTTTTTGCTGTGAGGTATTGTTCTTTGTCACTTGTATTTTGAGATTTTCTTAGTGCCTTTAGGTAGTCAAATACTTTATCTCTAGCCTTCTTACATTGTGCGTCAAATCATCTGTTTTTAAAATTATTTGTTATAGCAAGCTTCTTTGGTAACAATTTTAATGTTTTTAATTGAACCTTTGAAGCATCAACACTTATTGTCAACCGGATAGGCATATTGTCTGACCAGATTTTCTCTTCGACCGAAAAATCATCCATCATTTCTAAAATATCGCAAGATACTGCACATATATCGTTCACAGATAAACCCATTGTACTTACATAAGTAAAGCGGCCTTCAGAGCCACTTTTAGTTCGTCCATTAACAATTAACAGTCCATTATTTTCACAAAATCCTAAAAACTCCCTTTCACTTGTATTAACTGTGTTGTCTTGTGACTGTCTGATCCCCAACGCAATTGCAGACAAAGGTAGTATACAATCAGCTGTCCCTTGTTACTCTTGACCAATCCGTAGGTTCAAATCACCCATTATTATAAGATCTCCATTATTATGTTGGACGACTACTTCTATATTCCAGTTTGCTGCCCGCGCATAAAGAGGTATCACTGTGTAATTTCTAGTATCGGTTTTCAGCATAACTAAGACAAGATCATTTACATTTTCAAAATTATATTAAACACCATAGTATTTAAAATTTTTTTTTTACTCCGATGACCATACCTCCAATAGCTCTTCCAAATCTTCTGTTATGATTTGCTGGTTGCCAATGAGTGTTAAAATCAATAAAGATTGTCTCGTATTGTTCTATGTTTGCTTGCTCAACTCTAAGTACGTTTATACGATGAAGTTGTTCATGAAAAGTGAAAAAATGTGCGTTTAAACGCTTAAATTCTAAATATTATCAAATGCCTTTCCAGCCAGAAATTCAACTGCTACCCCAAAACAATAATAATAATAAATTTCTTCATATAAAAAATTTATTTAAATCATAATTATTTATTTTCACCGACAGTTCAAAATCTAACTGTGGTGTTTTATTTAGCGTGACATCAGCTACATCAACCATTGCTATCCGTATACTCCCAAACTTTTATTATATAAACATAGCAGAAATATTAGCCATTCTACAACTTTGCTATATCTGATGACTTGCTATCTTCAATCGAATCCATTTTTAATACTAACAACGGCGTTAGTTACACTTCAAAAACCAGCCTTAAAAAACCAAAAATGAGAGATTGCCCAATTTACCAACCTAAAATCATTGAGTTTCCCAACGCAATTCCTTTCAAATTCTTCTGCTCACAATATAATAAAAATTTAAAAGCTACACCCTACCATTTCATATTAATTGTTTATATCTATCTTTTTTTCTCCTAACGAAAATTAGTACAATAGCTTAATTATGTATATAATAATATTCGATGTTTCATTTTAAGTAAATGGCTACATTAAATAGTAAAACTTACATTATCCTGTAATAAGACCATAATTTTATTTTGCAGTAAAATAATCTGTACTTGCTTACGAAATTAATATAATATTAATTTCATAAAAACACGTAAGGATGTACAGATTATTTTACTCCAAAACAAACCCACTGACACCAACCAAAAGAATATTGCACAACATTAGACCCCAAGCTTAGACAGAATCAATTACAATGTGATAAAAAACATAAACATATAACTTCATATAAAAAATCTCCAACATGCCATACTAAATAAATTCAGCGCATAAGTATACAAAACTAGCATCGTAGTAACCATTCTCTCACAGCCTCATCTTCTAAAACAGACCTTAAGTCATACCGCTCAGTCCGCTTAAATTTTTGTCCGTCAAACGGTTTGTATAAAATCATCACCAAAAGCAGGGTATACTAAATAAGGTAGGAGCGCGTTCTTTTTTCCAGTCACATAAATTTTAGCTCGCTTGCGATAGTCAAACAGATAGGTTGTCTCTACGCTTGATTGTTTTTTTTATACTAATACATATCGGCAATTCATCAATGTCGAATTCGACATTCATACGCATTCAAATTGAAAAAAAAAAAAAAACATATTTTATTTTGACAAAAGGTGAAACTTATAGCTTTTGATTAGCTCTATAAATTATAAAGTTAAAGTTGATTTTGGTCAATTGTTCGTTTTCAAAATAATTTAAAAACACCATGGAATTCGCATGCAGCAAAAAACAGAAGTCGCTTTCAAGGCGAACAGTTCAAACACCGATCTAAGCGAAACCTGAAGGAATATTTTAATGCGATTAATTTTGTCGCACGAGACATATATTTATTTTCACAACAAAAGTTATAAAATTAACAAAATAGCTTCTTACATATGTAAAAACTATTTTGGCTGCGGTTGATATTTGTGTGGAAAAGCCCTTATGCAAATACATTGGTGTGTGCGAATATATTTTGAACTGAAAAAATATACATATTTCCTATTAAGTTGGCACCACAAATACAAACCCTTTGGGACAAAATTAACATATACCTTCTATCTACACACGATTAACGAACACTTGCAATTGCGGTTGCTATCAGAAAAACCTAATATAAAGCTACCTAGAATATATTTGAGGATCTTGTATTTAAATTGCATAGCCCTGGGATGCAAAATCCAGAATCAAGGTAGTGATTCCTCAATAATTTTTTTATGTGTGGAACATCTGCAAATACGAAGACCTTTAAGTCTGCAAACCAAAATAAAAAATCAATAAATGCACCAAACCTTTTAGAGTAGACAGTTAATATTTGCGTCCATCTATTTCCAAGACTTTTGAAAGCCCTCGATTATCGCGACTTGAACATAATCTTTCAGTGCCCGAAGAAGTTCATTATAAGCATCCCACTCGCAAGCTGCCGCTATCTTCATCTCATCGAACATAAGTATGCACATTTTGTCTTCGATTTCCATATCAATTTCATTTTTCATCAGATCTACTATAAAATCTAATGGTCCTGGTTGAACAATCACCGACTTACACCATTTATTTAGTGTCTTCTCATGGGGAAGCAGAAATCCTTTCGCGTAAAGGTGTCGATATGCACGCGGTCCAGTGGCATGAAGACAAATGGCCTGTGATATGTCCTACCATTTCCAGCGTCTTCTGTTTGTTACGTGCACAGGGTACTCTATGTTCGGAATCCCTATTTTGGAATTCCTAATTGTATTGGTAACACTGGGAAGTAAATGGTTTCTCGGGGATCTAGGAGAAATTCAAGATGGCAGGGCATGAATCGAAAACGAACTCATTAGACGGTAACGAGTGGCTCTGAAAGGCAGCAGTGTGGGTGGCACATGTTTCGCGCCGAAAACTCGAGTACGAGAAAGAACCATATAAAATAAAACCTCGGTGTAATTATCTCCAAAAAAAAGAAATATTTTAAAATCAAACTGCCAGCAACAACGAAAGAAAGACGAGACATAGCGGCACTAATTGACTAACCGCCGATCGTCTTTGTATGTCAGCGCATAAGTGCAGTGGGAGGTGTCATGTGCAGTGTGGAGCCGTCGTAGAAGCGGAATAAGCGGCAGAAACTTTAAGTTTGTCATCCGGGGAAGTTCACAGAATATGTTTCTTTGGAGCACCCTAAGAAGCCAGGAACACTGGAGGAAGGGGAGTGGAGTCACACCGCGTTATCTGAGACCAAGGAAATCAACAAGGGTACTGTGCCATCGACTACGATTAAATACTGAGCGTTGTATGCGCAATTGTCGCTCGCTACAGTACTACATGCGCTATCTTATTTTTGGAGCAACTACAAGGCAGCAGCGTGTCAAAGTAGTCAATGTAGACAGCCACTACTGCTTGATATTGAAAAGCTAAAACTTAATTTGTGTGATATATTAAATAGACTTCCTGAGGTTAGCCCACGTGGCATTCAATCTTAACCTATACCACATTTGTAAAATTTAATAGAATATACAAGTATATATACCAACCAGCCCACGAGGCACTCATTGTTAACCTGTACCTCATTTATAAAATAATTTATAAAAATTATATCAACCAACTAGTCATAGGGTAGTACATATTAATTTAAAACAACCTATATTAAGTTTATAACACTTACATTAATAATTTAGCCCCCAAGGCAACACATATCAATTTGTTTAAAACTCATATCAGCAGTACAGCCCATAAGGCGCTGATAGCGATTTTGAGAGAAAGAAGTAAATTATTCAAGTCTGGTGAAAGGTCTGATGGGAGATGATCAGTTAGAAAAGCGATATCCATTTCGCCAGTTCAAAACTAAACCATTATATAGTCTAAAAAGAAACATAGCTCTGCCTTTTTAAACATGAGCGCTCAAGTAGGATAGGTAGGTTGGGTTTAATCAAAGTTTGCGTCTGAGACCGACACAAAATCAAAGAACAAGATAACACATTAAATTTCCCCTCTCCCCTCTCATCTGAAATCTATCACAAAAACTAATTATTCATGTCATTAATCGTTACGTGTAAGAAGACGTTTGTTAATATTAGTATCTGTAGTCATAGTTTCATTTCTTCCAATTTATAATTAAATAGATTATAAGATTAGGATAGAGATGAATATATTAAAGTATGCATAATATGAAATTCATGTAAAGTTTTGTTGTGAAGGGTGGGGCGCTTGAACTAGCTGGATACACGGAATGTTAGTACTTGAACCAAACACAAAAGGGTCGCTCTTTAATATCTCTATGCGACATAAGATATGGAGGGGTGTTTGAGACACTCAACAGCATTGGTCTCAGCCTATTCATTTGCTTATACAACAAGTACGTTTCTTTGTAATAGTTCGCAGCGATATCATTCCTAATAGAAATATAAATTTATTGTTATATTCTATTCCTCTCTGTATTGGTGGTCGTGCCCATCCCAGAGGGCTACTGAGCAATGGCTGAAGAACCGATCACAGAGAGTGGCCGTTAGCGGCAGATGGAATGCAACATGTTTTCATATCGAAGCTGATCCAGCTACGATGTTGTAAAAATGCGTTCAAAGCCCTAATTAAGATAATTGGCAGCTTGCAGTTCCTGCCTGAGGCAGGCATTTTCGCTCTCCATCTCATTTATTTTAATTTGCATTCGCAAATTTTTTAAAACAAATGTGGCTTATTTTCTGAATAAAAACAAACAAAAAATTTATTTCTACGTTGCAAGTTACTTACTTACTTATGTGGCTATCAACCGGTCATGGTAGCGTATAGAAAGGCGCGGCAGCCTCCAAAATCTTGTGCGCGCTGGCGCCAGTCGCTTTGAATGCCAAGTACGGAGAGATCTCTCCATACCTGGTCATTCCATCGAGTGCCGGGTAGTCCTCTATGTCGGCGTCCACCAATCAAGTTTGAGCCCCCCATGTGAACCATGCGTGTTGGAGCTCTTTCATCCATTCGAATGAGGTGCCCAGCCCAGTGCAGCCGCTGGAATTTCATGCGCTGGACTATGTCAACCTCATGCGGAACCTAAACTCGTCACCGACCAAAGATCCTGCGAAGAATCTTCCTCTCGAAGACTTCCAACGCTGTCTCGTCCGACTCAATCACGGTCCACGCCTCTGCGCCATACAGTAGGACCAGGAGTATCAGCGTCTTATATATATTTATTTTCGTCTGTCGAGAGAGGGATTTACTTCTCATTTGCTTGCTCAGCCCAACAGAACATCTGGCTTTGCAGGCGTGACTTCTTCGCCTGGATCTCCAGGCTGACGTTGTTGTTGCTGGTTATCTCTGTTCCGAGATAGACGAAGTTTTCTACAACACTGAAGTTGAAATTCTCCATCGTCACTGACCAATCAAGACGCATTGACGGAGTGCGAGAAGACACCAAGTACTTCGTCTTGTCCTCGTTCACCGCTAGACCCATGAGGCGAGATTGTTTTTCAATCTCCGAGAACGCCTTGCTGACTCGCCGTTCCTGCGTACCGATGATATCGATGTCATCGTCGTAAGCGAGCAGCATCACTTCCTTTTGGAAGATTGAGCCCGATGTGCCCTACGGGCACTGGCAGATGATGTATTCCATCAGCAGATTGAAAAAATCGCACGATAGAGCATCGCCCAGCCTGGAACCTCTCTTGGTATCAAAGGGGTCGAAGAGGTTTTTCCCCACCCTGACAACGCTTTGTGTGTTTGATAGCGTCGCCAGGCAAAGACGGACAATCTTTGCCGGGATACCTTGTGCAGACAGGGCGTCGAAGAACTTCGATCGTATCGGCTTGTCGAAAGCGGCTTAATAATCGACAAATAGGTGGTGAGTGTCTTTGTTATACTCACGAGTCTTTTCCAAAATTTGGCGTAATGTGAATATTTGGTCACTGGTCGACCTTTTTGGTCTGAAGCCACACTGATATCGTCCTATCAGTGAATCGGTATGTGGCTTCAGCCTATTACACAATACGCTCGACAGAGTCTTATATTCTATGGAAAGGAGATTTATTCCGCTGTAGTTGGCGCAAACAGCGGGGTCTCCTTTCTTAAAGATAGGACAGAGAACACTGAAATTCCAGTCATTGGGTATGCGTTCATCTGACCATATCTTGCATAAAAGTTGGTGCATACTCCTAACCTCAGCTGCCAGCCCATCAGAGCCTGGCGCTTTGTTATTTTTCAGCTTTTTAATAACTGAATCAACCTCGTTATAGTCCGGTGGCTCTACAATAGTGCCATCATTAACTGGTGGTTCCGGTGTCATTTCTCTATCGGCGGTATTGTGCGCTTCATCGCCTCCGAGTAGGTTGGAGAAATGACTCCTCCATAATGTCAGTGATTCCTGTTCATCCGTTACCAGATTTCCAATGTCATCCTTACAGAAAGCTACTCCGGACTTTAAACCTTCGGTCAGAAGCTTGACCTTTTGATAGAATTTTCGAGCTTCATTTCTGTTACATAACATCTCAACATCCTCAAACTCCCGCCTTTCTTGCTCCTTTTTCTTGCACCTGAAAAGGCGTTTCTCCTTTCTCCGTTTCTCTCGATATCGCTCTCTGGCAATTTAATTTCTGTAGCGTGCGTCACGTTTTTAGTTTTGCCTAAAAAGAGCAGCATTCCGTTACCAAAATCTTCATATTTTCCGATGGCTGTGCAAGTCAATTTAAAAACAAATTTATAATGTCAAGTCTACCACATTTTAGAAAAGAGTTTTACGTTAGCCACTTTGAGTGGAATTTTTTTGCAACTTCCCACGGAAAGGTGCAGTTGATAGAATTGGAGCTATTGTAAAGCGAAAAGTTTGGCAAATGGTTAAAGCTAAAAATCTAGTTCTGACGAACGCCAACGACTTTTTTAATTTGGCAAAAAAACATATACATGGCATTTCTATTTTATATGTTAGTGGCCGATATATAAGAAATACTACTGGTTTTCTTTCGGAGAGGTGGGCAAACATAACGAGCATACCAGGAATCAAAAACAATTATTATTTTGCATCATTTAATGAAAATGAGCTTGAAATGGCCCTACGGCAGACTCATTTAAGAAAAAAATTCATTTATAAATTGTTCATTTTTTAAAACATTCATTATATCATATAAATTCATTGTAAACATATTATATTACATAAATTCATTAAAACATCTGTATATTTCATAATATATTTCATTTTATAACTTGATTTCAGTTTCATAAAATAAAAACGTTAACAAAATTGACAGATAAAGAATTATTACCCAAACAATAGAAAAAATTTGGTTCTATTTACGTAGCGCACGCAACATTTTTTCTACCATGGAAAAAATGTAGCGTGCGCTACGTAACGTGCGTCACAATGGGTTCACGGTGTTTGCTAAAAAACCATCAACTTTTTCGACTCCAAATAAGCAATTTCTTAATTCTATTATTCTCAGCTTTATTTTAAATATTGGATTTTGTATACTTTATTATGCATAATTCGCTAAAAATTACAAATGAAATTGAAAATTTAAAAGTAACTTCCATTTTGTGTAGCGTGCGCCACAACACTTTATGAACAATTATTTCGGAAAAGGTAAAAGTAAAGAAGCTATATTATATGTCATTCGAAAGTACACTTAATTCCCTCTATGCACTATACTAAAGTTCACGGTATATCTTTTAAAAGCCCAAAAAATGTTTATATAGTAATCTACAAAAGCGAATGTTACGTGCAACACGCGAGATTTGCCCATATATCTCGAGAAGACAGAGAGATTTCCCGGAGCAGTCGGGAGAGTGTGTTTGAGTAGGCTGCGGCGGTCTGCTCTGATTGCAGCTTGCCGACGTCTAGCTTTCGTTGCATGTTGGAACGTGCGGCGTGCACTACGCTGAGCCTAGTGCGTACCTTGGCTGCGACAAGATAGTGGTCCGAGTCAAT
Organism: Leucophenga maculata; assembly: GCA_035044805.1. Classification (NCBI taxonomy): domain Eukaryota; kingdom Metazoa; phylum Arthropoda; class Insecta; order Diptera; family Drosophilidae; genus Leucophenga; species Leucophenga maculata. Next base: position 23,185 of record JAWNNP010002299.1, read on the forward strand.
GATGGTACCACGTAACGTTCGCACGTCCAACACGCTCGATGCGTGTCTTCCGTCAATCAGAACATGATCAATTTGGTTGCGTGTTATTTGATCAGGACTCAGCCATGTAGCCTTGTGGATGTTAAGATGTTGAAATCTGGTACTACTAACTACCATGTTCCGACCTGCGGCGAAATCGATTAGTCTCTCTCCATTATTGGAGGTAGTTTCGTGAAGGCTAAATTTTCCGACGGTTGGGCCAAAGATTCCTTCCTTCCCAATCTTGGTGTTGAAATCGCCAAGCACGATTTTGACATCGTGTTTGGGACAGCGCTCGTACAGACGTTCCAAGCGCTCATAGAACTCATCTTTAGCATCGTCGTCTTTCTCTTCCGTCGGGACGTGCGCACAAATCAGGCTAATATAAAAATATTTAGCCTTGATGCGTATCGCGGCTAGGCGCTCGTCAACAGGCGTGAACCTAGAGACGAGGCCACGTAGTTTCCTACTCACCACGAAACCACATCCAAATTCGTGCTTACTCGCATGGCAGCTGTAGTAGATGTCACAGGATGCTTTTTTAGAGCAACCCTGCCCTATCCATCGGATTTCTTGGATTGCGGTGATGTCAGCCTTGCATTTTTCGAGGACAATAACCAGCTGGATATTTGCACCATCCCAATTAAGGGTGCGGACATTCCAGGTGCATATCCTCAATTCATGATCCTTATAGTGTTTGCGGGGGTCGTCATCAAAGGGGTCCTTCCGAGGCTTCTTTAACGTTTTCATTAGGGGTTTATTTTTTTTAAGGTGGCGGGTCCCAAGCCCAGCGCACCAACCCCTTATTAAAGGAGAGGGGGCCCTTCGCCTTCTCACTTTAGCTCACTTCTGAACTGATGTCCAGAGGCTACCCAGGAGGTACGTGTCCTAACGGACGTGTGAGTTGCTTGGACCGTTTGACACAAGAATCATTGTTGGCCATTCCCAGGTGAATGGCAGTCAACAAATTTTCTCACAATGTGAACTTGAGCAAACGATCCCAATCTCTACGTTGCAAGTAGGAATTATTAAAAACTTACTTAATCTGCGAATTAAAATCTGTTTCATTGCAATCTAAAGTTTACACAAAATGCGAATTAAAATTAAAATCTTTTTTATTGAAATCTAAAGGCGACACAAAATGTGAAGTAAACTGCTCGGTTGGAATTAGCACCGGCACAGCATCTGCTCGTAACCGTCTGCGTTTGTTTTGAGTAACGCTACCGCTAGCGTAATAAAAATCTATTGATTGAAATGGTTTTCACAAATTCTGTTCTTTTCAGTTTAATTTTCACCAACAGCTTCTGCCCACAATTTTCTTTTCTCGTTATTCTTGGTCAATTTCACAATATTGGTGTCGCATTTTCGCTTGCAAATAGTAAAGTGCACAAAACTTATTTTGCAAAAAAAAAAAAAAAGAATCTTTCAGTTCAAAATATATTTGCACACACCAATGTATTTCCATATGTATTATTATAAAAAAAAACAGAGACAACCTATCTGTTTGACTATCGCAAGCGAAATTTATGTGACAGGAAAGAAGAAAAAAAAGGAGCGCGCTCCTACTCTATTAAGTATACCCTGACCAAACGGCTTTGGATTTTCTCCAGTGCTCGCAAAATAAGCTCAACCAATTTTTTCTGATCGGTCTGCTCAGTCGAAAGATTGCCAAATATGTCACTGTCTCCACAGCAACCCTCTTTTGCGTTTCGTTCGTGTTCTCGCTCACGGGTTTCGGGTTTAGCGGAACACACAAATCATTCTGCCGCTGATCGGCCAAAACGAACAGTAACTGAGCAAAACGAGCAGTGTCTTTTTTTGTTGTTGTTGCGTTTGTCATGTTATTGCCTTAAATATTTCATCACAGGCAAAGCATGGAAGAGGAAGGGAGAAAGTGATAGGCTTATGTATGAGTATACATACTTGCTGTTTACTTACCCACTTGACACACAAGCCAATATTCGATTCAAGCGAAAGTAAATCGAATGTCGGTTATTCGATTTTTGTTCGATTGAAGCGAACCGCGCGAATGTCTCTCAATCTCTCTCGTGGAATTCTAAAAGGCAGAGAATACAAAAGAGTTTTTGATGTTTGACGCCGTTGAACGCTTGGATTTGATACGGTAAAACAGTTTGGTTGTTTTTTCAATCAGCTGCAGCGTGGGCGTGCTTTTATAATATTTTGTTAACAAATACATTTTTATTATTTATATTCATTTTTTATAACTTGAAATTGGTAAATATTTATTATTTTATGTAAGTTATTGTTTTAAAGTGATTGTCACAAGTTTTGTTGTGTATGTGTTAATTGTTTTAGAATAATAATTAAAAAATGCCAAACAAGAGGAAGCACTGACATGGTCGGATATAAAAAGAAGCTTCCAATGCAGCAAAAAAAAATTATCTAAATGAATCTCAATCAGAAAGTTCATAAATAATTAATGTATTGAAGTATATTTATATCAAAGAAAAAATAGAAAATTGAATTTAGCTCTAATAAACATTATATGTATATTTTAAATTTTTATTTTATTTTATGAAAAATATGAATAGGAACAACTGAAAATGAATAGGAACAAATGAAAAAACCTTCGTTTTGACATTCGAGCGCAATATCGCACGCGAACCTTCGCGTACGATAGTTCGCCTGCCACAAACTGAGCGAACTTGCATGCTCTCACACTTTTGCACATATACTATTGCATATAGTCTGGTGTCCATAACCTGTTGGCAGAGTTTCTATTTGCGTAGTGGAAATTGCGATATGCGCGATGAGAGTAAAAAAGTGAACCGTTGGATTGCTTACGAGAGACTGTCTTATTGTTTTATCGTTTCCTTACATGTTACCTATACAGCGTTGCCACAGGGCAATGGAGCAATAAGGATTACCATATCAACATAAACATATTGAAGCCAAGAAAACACAAATAAAGCTAAAAGCCAACTCCCTACACTGGCTTATAAATTCGCGGTCCCCTTAAGCTTGGACTACAAATTACTTCTTTACATCTCCGTAATAAAGCCTATTTGGACGGCTCACAATTATGGGGCAATGAGAGTTCCAAAATATGGATATAATACGAAGAACTTAATCAAGGGTACTTAGAACTCTCACCGGTGCACCCAGGTATATTCGCAATACTCAAATTTACAATGATCTAAACATCGCAACTAAGAAAACTGAAATAGATCGTTTCAAGCAGAACTACGAATGCAAACTCAACTCTCACCCAAATCCACTCGCAAGATCTCTAACCCTACATCATATCCAAACACTACTCAGGAGAATTGACCTCCCAGCCCTGTGATGTGCTCTTAGGGCCGTTGTAACTACATAAATCTCTAACCGGGGGCTTAGTGTTATACACGACTAGATTTAAGATTTGATAAATTATTGTTAGTCTCTTATCAAGAGAAAATTCAATAAAGAAAACACTATATTATAAACATCAGCTGTCAATTTTCATTCACAATAATAAAACTTCGTTAACCGCTAAGAAAAAGACCAAATCGGTTTCAACAGATCGAAACTAAAACCGCGTTAAATCAAGACCGAAACCGCGTTATAGAAGTTTTTACCCTCGTGAAAACTTCTATAAATGTTCTTACTTTGACAAAGTAGCTTAGAATTTAGAAAAGTTCAAATAATTTACTATTTAATCCATAAACAACGGTATAAGAAAGCTGCTCCACAGGAATAAAATGGCCGCAGATACATTTTGTTGGTGAGATTTTTTACGGCCTTTGCTTCGACTAACAACCCTACTTACCTTTACTCGTTTTATTTTATATAAATACATAGTTATCCAACATACAATGTGTGAAATTCTGAAATAGTTTTATTTCCATTATTTATTAATAACATTCTCGTCACAAGTTAATCGCATGGTTTTAAAAATATAAATTCACAAAAACGCAGAAGCAGTTATCGATTCACGACTTCGAAATATCCTGCACAATTGTTCATGTAGACTTAAAAAACCTTATACAGTAGACGCTCCCAAATTAGAACCACTTTGTTTTTAACGTAATTCTAATTTCTGAAAAATTTAATTTTCTGGACAATTTCTTTGAATAAAAATAATAAAAGGATAAAATTTTCTTTAAAAAAATACGATAGATTTATTTTATTTAATAAACGAAACAATCTAGTGCAATACATGTAACTTGTATTTTTTAACTATATACAACAAATCATAAAGATTCATTCAAATTACATTACATGTACTTTTTTTGATTTTTTTTTAAATATGAGGCAGCGATATCGTTGCGTAGAGCCAGCAGATTGCTTATGTGCTTAGTGGAAAACAATTAACGCTCTCAATGGCTGTCGATTTTGAAAAAACTGGTAAGACTTCAGCAATATCGCATTCTCTGCTCTCTGAAGACTCAACATCTTTACTGGGTTCATATCCAGATCCGTCATCAAACACATGTTTATTCAATTCTTCAATATCTTCTATGCAGATGCTATTGTTCAGATCTATTTCTCCTTAAAGAGCTTGAGTTCTCTGAATACCTTCATTGGATTCCTGATCTGTTTGCAGCAATTGTGCTACCGGCATCGTCGATATCATACTGATTAGAGTCCCAGTTGATCAACTTTGACCAAGATTTCTTTATCACTCAATATCGCATTGCCGATTGAATTAGATTTCAAACTATTCTTTAGTTTACCACCTTCAGCAATTAATTGAAAAAGAAAAATACTTCTGTAGTTTTGCTTGGTTAACTTAATAGGATTTTGATCCATTGGTTGTAAAGCTGCTGTCACATTTGGGAGAAAGAATAATGTAACTACGTTTCCATCGTCACCTCGAAGTTTTTCTATTGGTGCATTAGATCAGCATTTTTCTCGCTTTCGGAGGCAAATTGTTTTCTTGAGAAAACCGGATAACCTGTGGATTGAAAATATTTTAAAATTATTGAACCAAAAATCAACTTTTTTCTTACTTCTTGTTTACGCAGGACAATGCAAAGCTGGGTTAAACGTTAATCTATTGAATTCAGCGATCAATCCAGTGAAATGCAGAGATGGGTTAGACGCTAATCGAATGGATTCAGCAATCAATCCAAAGAAGTGCAAAGATGGGTTAAACGATAATCAATTGGATTTAGCGATTAACCCAGAGAAATTCGGAAACGCGAGTGAGAGAGGCAGGACCGTCAGCTTCTCTTCGCACGTTTTCTTTTTTTTTGTTTTCTTGAGAAAACCGGATAACCGTACACGCGTATCAAATTGCACACACAAACTAGCAAAAATGTAAATAAAAACTACGAAAAAATAATAATTAGCGAAAAAGAAGATTCCTCTTTTTCATTCTACTTTGTTCAAAACAAAATAACAACAGATAAATCAAAACAAAAACGCACAGACATTAGATTTTTTAATTTTTCTAATTTTAGAGCGTTCAATGTTTTACGATCTTCAATTCTAATTTCTAATCTATGAGCTATTGTTACATAAAATATTCAAACTTTAAGATTGAGCGGCCTTAAAAAGCGATAATAGCCCTATGATCTACGTTACACCAAAACATTTAATAAACTTGATCTGCGTACGAACAAGGCAATTCTAAATATCCAAGTTTGAAGTCAGTCGCTCTTATAGTTTCTGAGCTTTCGTTCTCCATATAACAGGATGAATGTGGTTAGATCATTTGAGCTTTCGATAAACGTATTTATGTATTTCCGTGTCCCTTATAGGTTCATGGTATAAAAATAAAAACTCCGAAAATGTAAATCATATATTCTGAATTTTATCAATATTATTTTAGTTTTCATGTAGTGTTGTTAAGGACATCAAATTATATTTTCACAAAAATTCAACGAGTAAAAAAAAATTTTCGTTTGTATGATGCAGTAGATAACCAAAAATGCACGCAAAAAATACTACAAAAGACAAATCAATTATAAGGTTGCGGCTCAAGTAGTACAAAGTAAATAACTGATTTGCCGTTTTTGGATGCAAGCCTAGCAGCACAGTTACGCCTTTCGCAATAGGATTAACTTGGCAACCATTTCGAAAGTAAACTGTGTCCAAAATTATGCAAACTCCAGCCGGAATAAAAATGCTGTGTCCTTCGCTATCTAATTTTATGTATATAGAGCACATGTATCCCACCATAATTGCAAAGAATGTGTGAAATTTGCACTTCAAGAACATGTTCCTGGTTTTTTCAGTAGATCCCGAACTAAGATCAGGATGAAAGGCGAATTTATCTTCAAAGTGTGTTGGACATGAAGCATTTTCAGTAGGAATCATGTCAGGTTCGACCTCAGGATCAGAAAATAAAGTTGTTTCCGCATCCGTTTTATTATCTATAAGAAAATAAAAATATTATAATTACGAGTTTCTGTTAAAATCAATAAAGAATAGGTACAATATGACCTTTCTTATGTAGATTTATGCTAGCTCTGTACTCTAATATAATCTTAAAAATAAAAAAACACTATTTGCCACGCTCCCATTTTCACTTACTTTTGCAATTTGCGATTTCAATGAAATCGTAGGATTTCATTTGGAATGTTCCCAAAAACGCCAAAAATTGCTATTGAAATGTTTCATTTCTAATGTATTCTGCAGCGTTGCTTTTTGCAAAAAAAAAAAAAAAATTGGTTAATGGTTTGAATTTTTAATGTCAAAATGCCATTTATATTTGCAATTGCATTTTTAGAGGACAACAGAAGGCATATAATTCTAGAACTAAGACAAATGAACATGTTTTTGCGACAAATGCACTACGTCTCCTCTTTGCGAAACAGCTGAATTCATCAAAAGAGTTGTACAGTTGTTATTCGTAGTTAATTAAAATTTTTTCAGCACGAAAATATTTTTATCCATTATTATCATATTGCTATTTAATTTTTTGAACGATAATACTTTACTCATAAACATACAAGGCTAATTATGCCTAGTTTATAAATTGTTTGGAAGCATTTCGCGTTCCACCAATAAATAAGTCAACCCTGACAAATATTTGTGTTATCGGTCTTAGCAAATCGCAATTTACTTTTGTTATGATTGATTTTGCAGCTTAGCAAATTTGAGGAACACTTATTAAATAGTTATTTAAAGTTTAAAATCAGTATCAATAATATTGAACAGTATATCAAAATAATCTTAAACCCTTAAAGAATACAAAATATTTTTTACCGAAAGTAATTGGCAACTGCAACCGATTTGAAAACTAATCCATTTTGCGATTTTTGGACCATGATTTTCGCGATTTAAAAAGAAAACCGCAAAATGTTTGCCATTTGCGAAAATGAGTGCATAGCAGTATGTTAATAATTGTTTTTCTTTTATAAATTAAAAGTACACTAGTTGACACCACAATAAAGCGGATTCATGGATTACAAAACTATTTGTGGAACCTACGCTCAAAAATAATGGAAAAATACAGATTTGGAAACCAGTTACTTGTTTAATTATGTTAACATTTTTATTGTTTTCACAAATAATGGGAATAGTATATTATAATAAGAACGCAATGGACACCTCATAAAATATATATGTGACCTGGTCTATGTAAAGGAGGCTTAAGTGTCAAAAAGTAATTTTCCACTTTTTCCCGATTCATGGTAAAAACCAGAAAGTCATCGTGTGCTTGAAAATGATGATCGAAACGCTTCCTCCCACTGCCTATACACCATGTATGTTACCCCTTCAATTGGTGTTTTCTCACATAAAGCCCATAGAGCACGTCATATATGTACATTCGTCATAGTTATTGTTATATATATATACATATATATATATATTAGGGCGGTTCGATTAGTAGGGGGTCAAAAAATCGGTTAGGCACATATGATTTTCGGATTCTAGGGATCAAAATAAGAAACTTTGCTCAAGGAACCATACCTTTAAAATGAATTCTGATGTCCCTCGTTTTAACGTGTAGGTACCCAAAAGGTCAAATTTCAAAAAATCCTGTTTTGACCCATTTAGAGTGCCCCAATCGAGTCCAAATGTATGACCGACCCCCACTAACTTTGGAGGGTCGACCCACCCATGCTAGTGGTACCCCCCCTGGGACCCCATACAAAAATATCAAAAAATCACCATTTTTGGAGATTTCACCCCCTTGGATGAACTTTTTTACTTTTGCAACTAGTTTGATGATAAGAAAGAGGTGCGCGACTCTGCTATCAAGAAAATTTTACGATATCGAGACAATGTTGAAGACCCATCGGAACTTAGAGAATATAAAAAACCAGATATAAACTTCCATTGCTTCGATTACACGAATATGATCGATTTGAATGATATAAATAACGTATTTGAACCACCATTCACGCGAATCGTTCCGTATGAAACATTGAAAGAATATTTAAATGAAGATGATTCACCATTTACTGATCCGAATATTCCATTACATATACAAGGAACGGACAACACGTTCAACTGCTAGCTAGCGTTTCCAAACGAGTAATACCGGAAAATGTAGAGGCTGTTATGGAGGCGACATTAGAGAGCCGTGCGAAATTGCCCAGGGTTGAAACCAAAAAAGGAGTTCAAACAATAATTTTTTAGTTTCTTTCCTATGTTCTATGATCAAATAAATTTTTAAAGAGAAATTAAAAATCCAAAAACAAAGAAAAAACATTTTTTTCCTAGAAACTGCATTTGTGCGGAAATAGCCATTTCACTGATTTTACCTACACGTACCTACACGTTAAATCGAGGGACATCATATATATATATATATATATATATATATATATATATATATATATATATATATATATATCCGTCTCCGATTCAGTGTTACTCTCTCCAATCGATTCCAAGTCAGCAAATGGGATACTCTCATTCCATTCATGTATGTATTTTAATGTGTATGCAACCTGTAGATATTTGAATTAATAAAATTGTTAATTTTCAAATGTGTTTCCTTGGTATCATACGTTAGGGGTCAAATTCTGAAGAAGAATATCAGCTGCTGTCCTCGACAGTTATTTTTTCCATTTCCAATTTCTTTTTTAGAATATTAAGTGGAACGTGTTCCTCTTCATCTTCGGTCATTCTTGCAAAGCTTAAAATGTTATTCCAACATTTTTCAAGAGTTTCTTCACTAACACGGTTCCACGCTGCATACAGAAAAGTGACGGCATCTCTCAAAGTAATTTTTTTCATAGAATCTGTTAAATCAGAATCGTTACTAAAACAGCTGCTAGTAAAGAATTTATGTTTTACAGAAGCATTTGCGCACGCCAAAAATGTGATACGTTGTTTTTCGGATTTCCTTCCTGGTGCCTGCTTCTCCGACATAGAAACATAGGACTTTTGAGGAAGCAGTTTCGAATAGAGTGCCGACTCATCTGCATTATATATTTGCTCCGGGCATAATTACATTTGTCTGATTTTTTTTTTTCCAATACAGCTTTGAATTGCTCTACCAATTCTGGCTGTGAGGAGAGCTTTTCACCTGTAATGGCTAAACGTCGAATTCCATATCGCTTTTTAAACTTTTGCAACCAACCTGTACTAGCATTAAAACTTGATTCATTTTCATTTAATTTAGCATGTAATTGTTTCGCCTGTTCTTTTAAAATCAATGTTTACATTTTAGGTAGTTCTGAAGCTCTTAATGTCTTTCTTTTTCCAGAGCCTGAGAAAGTGTTATTTACACAATTTAATATGCTTTTTTCTTTGTTTTTAATGCCACAAATAGTAGACTTCGCCACACCTTATTTTTTTGACAACGCAGTAACACTAGATCCATTTTTGTTTTCGCTAATAATATCAGCCTTTTCTTTAAGCGTTAAACACTTCAACTTTTTTCGCTCCATCAAATTCATACACAGCGTGCCAGCACAAGATCGATACTAAATAATTACTAAAACAAACGACGCACTCAAGGCACGTAGCCTAATGCATTGACAAAAAAAATAACGGGATTTTAACAGAAATTTAGGTGCAAAAGAAAAATATGTATGCATATAAGTTTGTATGTATAATATGTACATATACTTTAACTGTTTCTTATTTATAACATTCATACATATATTTGTATATAATGATACACAAAATTTATAGAAAGTCACAAAATAATTGTGCTATAAATTTTAAAGTAAAAAAAAAAAATTGTTCAAGTTATAGCGTACTTCCACTTTGTTCAAGTTTTAGAGTACTCAATGGAACAAAAAAATTGTTCAAGTTTCGGAGTGAACAAGTTTTGTGATGTTCAAGTTACCGAGACGTTACTGTATATATATATATATATATATATATATATATATATATATATATATATATAAATAAATAATTTTGTATTGGCATCGCTAGTTCAGATTCCGTTTAATAGATGGCGTTCGTGGTGGAACTTTCAGATTATATACAGAGCCGTCAATTCGTAAAAAAATCTCTTACCTCGGAGTTAATTATTGAAGCTTTCGACATTACTGGACTTAATTGGTATACTGAGGGTTGGTGGACGCCTCAAATTTGCATCAATTAGATGTGATATGAAGCATCCTATAATATTGTCACATTGTTATATCATGGCATTTGCAGAATTTACACGATTTTTTTTTACTCGTTGTCGTTGTCTGGTTATTACTTACTTATTGTTAGCTGGCCGCATTAAGGAAGGCGCACCAGCTGCGACAATCTTATGCACGCTGGCGCCAGTTGTGCTGAATGCCAAGTACAGAGATATCTTTCCACACCCTTTCCGTCAATACAACTCGTGGTTCATACGGTATCTAAACTCTTTGCAGACACTAACAGAACCTAAAATCCTGCGGTACTCGTTCTCTCAAAGACATAAGTCCGTACAGTTGGCCCGGAAGTATCAGTAGATCTTGATTTGATTCACTTAGAAAGTGTAGTTTATAAGTATTTTCTTGCTCATCTCGGCTGTAAGATAGACAAAGTTTTCTACCACATTTAAGTTGAATCTTCCAACTCTAAATGACCAAGACGCGATGACGGTATGCAAGAAGACTTTAAGTACATTTACCGCTAGACTCATGAGCCGAGAATATTTTTTAATCTTTGTGAAGGCCTTGCTAACTTGCAGTGTACAGATTATATCAATACACAAGCAGCAACACTTCCAACAGCAGATTGAAAATTGGCAGTACAGCGCATCACCTTGCCTGAAACCTTCCTTGGAATCAAAACGTTCGAAGAGGTCCTTTCCTACCCTGACAACAGTTTGTGTGTCTTATAGCGTCATTATGCAAAGACGAAAGATCTATGCCGGGATACCTAGTGCAGACAATAAGTTTAAAGATTCGTTCGGAAAGGCGTGTTGAGAATAGCTTTATAGTCGACAAGTAGTTGGTGTGTGTCTTTGCTAAAATCACAAAACAGCGGTTGTCTTTTTTAAAATCTAGTTATTAATCAATGAATTGTTTGTACTCGGTTTGAGCCAAAAGATGTTGCCAACAGATGTATTATCTTAATCCTTGCCGCATTTATCTATCTGTATATAAAGTTATCATCAAAAGTTTTGATAACTCTTAACGGATAAAGGCTTATGTTATTATCTGACTCTACATTTCGTTAATTGGAATTTCATTCTAACCGGTGCTTCTCATTTTTGAGAAATTTGGGAAGCAATGAAATTTGTCATGTTCTATTTTCGAAGGGTTGTTGGAGACCAAAGACTGACTTTGTCAAATTTAAGCGTAGTTTAACTCGATGATGACATCAATAATATAGATGTGCTTATTCCAGGGCATTTCTTAATGGCATAGGTAATATATCATAGAAACCTATAAATGGGCTACTGAGAAGCAAAACTTGAAGTTTTCCGATGAGGATAGTTAAGGTGACCGTTAAAGGTCGGGAGAATGTTGTGGCTTTTCTTTAATCAAAAAAGTAATACAATTCGTGTCGCACTCATAATTTTGTAACACCGCCTACATCTCCCATGTAATTTTTTTCCATTTTGAACAATGTAAGCAAACACTTTTTCTGTTTTAAATTTGAATTATAGAATAGAAAATCGTGTCCCTAGCAATAGTAGCACTAGTAATCAAAAACACAATAAACAAAAAAAAAAAGAAAATAGCTGGCCATTACTTATTTCCATCTTTGTGATAGGAAACGGATTACGATTCGTAAAAACTTCTTGTCTTTTTGGCTATCGACGATCGACTCTATTTATAGCGAAGTGGTAATCGGATGGACCAATTTCTGATATATAAAGCAAATATCTCAAATATTTTTTTCCCAAGAGGATTTTAACATGTTTTGTCTTGATTTTCTGGTAGATTCTAGTGATGGTTTTATTGAAATTTAATGGTACACAGAGCAGTGCCGATAAATAAATAGATACTGGAATTTTTTTCCAATACCTTTCTCCAAATCTTCCATATGACATATATTTGATATAGTGATATGTGATGCATAAGTACATTTTACATACATAGGTAAATATCTACCAATTTTATCACATTCGATTCTAAAAATCCGATCGTTTGGCATCCATTTGGACATGAAGCAGGCATTTACATGTGAGACCGTCACAAGTTAAAAATACACAATTAGTGTTGTATACTGAAGCATTAGGTATACATCGTATGTTAGATGAACATGGTAACCTTTGTTCATGAAATTTATTAATTCAGTATTTTCTTTACTTTTAATAATCTTACCGTCGTCGTTGGCTCTTCCATTTAGTTTTTCCAACCGACTTTTTGCGTTTGCCAGGATTTTTTTCCTTCTTAACTCTCTTCTAAGGTTTGCCTTTTCCTGTTCAACCTTTTCGTCATTAATCACGTATTTATCTCCGTCCGTTTGCATTTTACAAATATTGCATTAACAATGTTGCCGATGATAACAAAACATTACCCAAAATCATTAAAATGAAAAATTTTGTTGCAGGGCTGGAATAACGCATGTTCCAGGGCTGGAACCTACGATGCTCAACAGTGTAGTGTTCGTGTTTGACGATGGTGCCGGCACCATCGTCAACCACCGTGCAAATTTGACACATACTGGTGCTTACACTGTCGAGCATCGATGTTTACACTGTCGAGCATCGTGGGTTCGACGGATGGTGCCGGCACCACTGTCGAGCATGGATTGCCAGTGTTGCCATAAAATAAAATACCATAAAATGACAACGGCGTGGCAACTCTTTGGTGAGGCAGAGTATGACTTTGTAATTTTGAATAAAAAAGTTAAATAAATTTATTGCTGTTGTGTGAACATTAGAAATGCCGTCCTATAAAGGTGGCGTATTATATATTACCAAATAAATCGCAAGTATATTTTAACAATACTGTTTTTTCATTCAGTAAGGGTAAAATGGGGACGCGAACTGTATCCTGATATTTGCGTTAACACTGACGAAGAGCCCATTTTGTTTAAAGCGCAACTTTTTGCTCTGACGGGAGTGCAGCCGGAACGCCAAAAAGTAATGTGCAAGGGTGGAATACTCAAGGACGACGAATGGAATCTGCAAATAAAGGATGTAAGTAAATATGGTGTTATTGGATGAGTATCGAAAATAAGATTACTTAAATCAGGGAGCGACGGTACTATTATTAGGTAGTAAAGATATGGTGCCTGAAGTTCCAAGTACACCGGTGAAGTTTATTGAAGATATGAATGAAGCGGAGGCTGCCACAGCGGTAAGATGATTTTTATTACTAATTTTCGTGCTTTTTTTTTTATTAAGCTCAGTTATTGTATAGCTGCAATATCCCGCTGGACTAACGAACCTTGGCAATACATGTTACATGAATGCAACTGTTCAGTGTCTTAAAGCAGTGCCCGAGCTTTGTGTAGCACTTAGCAAATTTCGAAACACTGGAAGCGATCTTGCGTCAGCACCATTTGCAATAACTTCATCCATGAAAATGATTTTTGCTCAAATGGAAAAGGGCGCTACGGTAACACCGATTAATCTATTGCAAGCGTTGCATCGCGCATCTCCTCAATTTTCACAAACAGGCGAGAATGGAACATATAGACAGCAGGATGCCAACGAATGCTGGTCAGAATTTCTGAAAATGCTTCAACAGAAACTGCCTCCATTAAATGACTCCGGTGAAGATTCACTGCAAGTTAAAACATACAAGTAAGTCTTAATATTAATACCTATTTTGACTTTATTTTACCAGAGTCTTAGTTCTTTTATAGAACAGTTTTTTGGCGGTGTATTTGATGTCAAGATGAGTTCTCCTGAAGCGCCCGAAGAAACCCCTACAAGTACTAAGGAACAATTTTTGCAACTTAGTTGTTTTATTTCACCGGAAGTCAAATATATGCAAAGTGGTCTTAAATCAGTTAGTAAGCCAAATTTTTTTTTTTTTTTATACATTTTTTTTTTTTACAGAAAATGAAAGAGCAGTTATTAAAAAATTCAATTTCGTTGGGCCGGGACGCAAATTACACGAGAACGGTAAACATCTAATTTGTAATTAAAATTGAATACACAAAATATTTTTTTTCAGTACTTAATTGACCGTCTTCCGGCCTATTTAACGGTACAATTTGTGCGTTTTCAGTATAAAGGAAAAGAGGGCATTAATGCTAAAGTCCTTAAAGACATAAAATTTCCAATAGATTTTGATGCATTTGAACTTTGCACTCCAGCACTTCAAGATAAATTGTGTCCCATGCGTTCTAAATTCAAAGAATATGAAGACCGAAACTTGGTTGTTGACTCGCAATTAAAACAAATTGAAAAACCGGAATCAACTAAAGATGATGTGAAATACGAGCAGTTTTGGTTTGAGGATGACGTGGGCAGCAATAATTCGGGGTACTACAGCCTTCAGGCGGTTCTCACCCACAAGGGTCGATCGAGCTCTTCTGGACATTATGTTGCATGGGTTCGGTCAAACAATGATCTCTGGTTTAAATTTGATGATGACGATGTCTCTTCTGTTACCACTGATGAAATTTTACGTCTATCTGGAGGTGGAGACTGGCATTGTGCTTATGTTTTACTCTATGGACCGAAACGCTTGCAAATTTTAGACAATGCAAACTAATTGTTTCACATAATGCTGCTAGAAATGTGCAGAAATATAAAATATGTATTCAATACTTGTTTTCAACACTTTTTTTTTTATTATTTTATCTGTGATGTCTTGTCGTCGAAATAATTTGAAACAAAGATATTAAGAGCCGATTTCAATATAATTATAATTAGGTACATATACTAATTGGCAAGCGTTTTGGGCGTAATTGTAATGCAAACAAAAAATTTAGTCCCACTCCCATCTGAACGATATACAAAATTTGTCATTGACTTGTACCCATTTGAGGTAGAGAGAACAAATTAAATACATATCTTTATGGGATCGAATTGGATGAAGATGCCCTGCGCCCATATAAGGGATAAACAAAATTGTTCACACCTTTGCATCCGTTTGATGTTTAAAATTTGGGCGCTGATCTCTTTCTGCGTTTCATAACTATACCGCAATCATTGATTTAAATCATTTCAATGATAATACATGACATGAAATTTGTTAAATTATTCTAAAGAATTCTAGAATATATTCTACACTCTCATCACAATGCATTGAAAATAGTTTCAAATATGTACATATTTTAACTAAATGTGACAGCAAACTCATCGAAAATAGTAATTACTGCCAGATAACTGGCACTGTGTGAACTTAGCTTAACTATAATAAGTTTTGTTTTATTTTTCTTCATTATTTGAATTATAATATACTAGCTGCACCTTGAGCGCTTCACTGAGCTCCTTAAAAATGTTGTCCCGTGCACCGCTTTCTCCGACCTTGACTATACTCATGGAGTGCTTTTCACCGATCCCACCGAATATCTTTCTCTTACCTCATATAGATGAAAAGATATGTTGATTTTTATTTGCCGCTTATATGGGCTGCCATCCCCTCCAGATTTAAATAAATGTAGCCTATGTTACTCAGAGATAAAGGTGAAGAATTTTTTGCGTTTTTTCGTTATATACAGAGCTTGTAAAATATGCTGAACCAAATTTTTCTGCGCTGGAATAACGCATGTTCCAGGGCTGGAACCTACGATGCTCAACAGTGTAGTGTTCGTGTTTGACAGCAAACTCATCGAAAATAGTAATTACTGCCAGATAACTGGCACTGTGTGAACTTAGCTTAACTATAATAAGTTTTGTTTTATTTTTCTTCATTATTTGAATTATAATATACTAGCTGCACCTTGAGCGCTTCACTGAGCTCCTTAAAAATGTTGTCCCGTGCACCGCTTTCTCCGACCTTGACTATACTCATGGAGTGCTTTTCACCGATCCCACCGAATATCTTTCTCTTACCTCATATAGATGAAAAGATATGTTGATTTTTATTTGCCGCTTATATGGGCTGCCATCCCCTCCAGATTTAAATAAATGTAGCCTATGTTACTCAGAGATAAAGGTGAAGAATTTTTTGCGTTTTTTCGTTATATACAGAGCTTGTAAAATATGCTGAACCAAATTTTTCTGCGCGGTCTGCTCACTGAAAAGACCGAAAAAAATGAAACGGGACGCTCCCGATCTCGTTGGTGTCCTCGCTCTCGGGTTTCGGGTTGAGCGAAACACACGATCGCTCTTTTGTTGACCACTCAAAACGAACAGGCTCGTTCGTCGCTCAGCTACTGACCCAATCGAGCAAACTGTCCGCGAAAAAGGTCTTTTTTTGTTGTTGCATTTGCCTTGTTGTTGCCTTAGATATTTCAACACAGGCAAAGCATGGTAGAGGAAAGGTGAGAGGGATAGGCATAATCTCATGCATACTTGCGGTTTGCTTATCCACACACGCAATACACATACATGCGCAAAAGACCGTTTGCCGATTTTTTACGAAGCAATGGGTCTTGAGTGGACCGATGAGCAGAGACGGCAAGTCAAACCGCTCTTTGATAGAGCGAAGAGCAAGCCAAGCAAAAACAACGATTGAGTGTGTTTTCAAACCCTTTTCAATTGTGTCTGCAAGCGACAGGTTTTTTGCTGACAATATGTAAAAAAGGGCTCTGGTTATATACAATAATACAATTCTTTCCACTTTATAATATTAGTATAGATTTAACATACTTATACATAAACAAAACTGAAAAAAACATATTATTGCCACGTGCTTGCTAAAAGTAAAACTGGAGTACCAAAAATAAATTTAATGATCGTCACCAAAGAAAAATTATAAATAAGGCTAGTACGACTACCTCTACCCTAAGTTGCAACCAATTAGAGGACATGCTTGGTGGCACTATGTCCAAATCCACCATTAGGAGAGTTTTAAGGGGCGCAAAATGAAAAACGCACCATGTTTTTTTAAAAGTTTTAAGGAGTCTTGCTAGAAACTTGCAAACAAAGTTTGCGCACAAATAGAAGCAAGTAACCGTATAGTCCTATAATATTGTATATGTTTTGCGTTCAGATTGTTTTTTGTGACCAGGAAAAACGAAATTTGAATTGCCCTGACGGTTTTAACGATTATTGGAGTAATTTAAAAAGAGCATTTGATTTTTTCACAGCTCTTTTTTGGTAGATGGCGTTTGATGGCTTGAGTTGCATTTCATGGCATAATTGCAGTTGGTAACAAGACAAATGAGAAGCGTAGACTACATTACAGTGTTGCAATGTACTGTATTTGGGAGATGGGGTTGCGTTTTCAGATGTTCACATTGTGAGAAAAGTTGTTGACTGCCATTCACTTGGGAATGGCCAACAATAATTATTCTGCAAACGGTCCAAGCAACGCACACGTTCTTTAGGCCACCTATCTCCTGGGTAGCCTCTGAACAGCCGTTCAGACGTGAGAAGGCGAAAAAGACGCAACTTAATTAGGGGTTGGTGCGCTGGGCTTTGGACTCGCCACCGTAAAAAAGATTACTCCAATGAAAGCAGCAAGGAAGCTTCGGATGGAACTCTATGATGACGAGCCCGCAAACAATATAAGGACCACAAATTACCGATATGCACCTGGAATGTCCGCACCCTTAATTGGGATGTTGAAAATATCCAGCTGATTGATGTCCTCGAAAGATGCCAGGCTGACATCACTGCAATCCAAGAAATCCGATGGACAGGACAGGGTTGTTCTAAAAAAGCATCCTGTGACATCTACTATAGCTACCATGCGAGTAAGCACGAACTTGGATGTGGTTTCGTGGTGAGTAGGAAACTACATAGCCTCGTCTCCAGGATTCGTCCCAAGGTATCAAGGCTAAATATTTTTATGTAAGCCTGATTTGTGCGCACTCCTCGATGGAAGAGAAAGAAGACAATGCCAAAGATGAGTTGTATGAGCGCATGGAACGTCTATACGAGCGCTGTCCCAAAAACGATGTCAACATCGTGCTTGGCGATTTCAACGCCGAAATTGGGAAGGAATGAGTCTTTCGTCCAACCGTCGGTAAATTTAGCCTTCACGACACTACCTCCAATAATGAAGAGAGCCTAATTGATTTCGCCGCTGGTCGGAACATGGTAGTTAGTACCACAAGATTTCAACACCTTAACATTCACAAGGATCATGTTTTGATTGTCGGAAGGCATGCATCGAGTGTGTTGGATGTGCGAACGTTACGTGGTCCCACGGTACGCACTAGACTAAGCGTAGTGCACGCCGCACGGCCCAACATGCAAAGGAAGCTAGACTTCGGCAAGCTGCAATCAGAACGCTTCATATCAACTAACTCTGCAGTCGGGAGCAACGCGAGCTGTTAGAGAGCAATTTTTCAAACCTCCTCGGAGGTGATAAAGCGCACAATTTCGGCTATAGAGAAATGACACCGGAATCATCAGTTCATTATGGCACTTTTGTAGAGCCACCGGACTATAACGAAGTCGATACGGTTATTAAAAAGCTGAAAAATAACAAAGCGGCAGGCTCTGATGGGCTGCCAGCTCAGCTATTTAAGACCGGTTGCGAAGAGTTAGTTAGGGGTATGCACCAACTTTTATGCAAGATATAGTCCGATGAACGCATACCTAATAACTGCAATCTCAGTGCTTTTTGCCCTTATGAGAGGACACCCCACTGTTTGCGCCAACTACCGCGGAATAAATCTCCTTTCCATCGGATATATTCTGTCTCGCATATTGTGTAATAGGCTGAAGCGATATACGGATTCAATAATAGGACGATATCAGTGCGGCTTCACATTACGCCAAATCTTAAAAAGACCCGTGAGTTTAACAAAGACACACACCACCTATTGGTCGATTACAAAGCCGCTTTCGACACGCCGATACGATCGAAGTTTTTCGACGCCCTGTCTGCCCGACGTCTTTGATACCAAAAGAGGTTTCAGGCAGGGTGATATGCTGTCGTACAATTTTTTTTTAATCTTTGTTAGCGCCAAATTTGAATTTGTGGTGTGTAACGTTATTTACCACATCGCGCTAACTTGCTACTCGTCTTGTTCATCTACTCGATGACTAACTCTGAGAGGAGAGAGGAGTTAGTTACTTACTAAACTACTGCAAACGCGAACGCTACCACTTTGTGCTGTCAATATT
>JAWNNP010002301.1:0-31022 GCA_035044805.1 Leucophenga maculata
TATTCTTTTCCATATAATTACCTCGGTATCTCGCGAAGAGAGGGGCAGCCGTATGTATTAGCTGTCTGTAGTGGATGCATAAATTCCTGCATTACATATTCTAGTCCTAATATTATTATAACTTAAAGAAATTGTTCTTTTGTTAACTATTTTATCCCCTAAACATTATTTTAAAGTGTACTAGATGTCCTATAGACAGACGTATAAAACAATGGGAAATATAAAAAAAAAAAAAAAAAAAATATAATTACCTGTGGAGCTGTTATTTACTTCTATATTTTTATTATAGTTTCACTTTGGAATATAAAAAAATTATATATATGAATATATATTTACGTCCTTTCGCTTGAGTTTTAAGGTGGCACTGTGAATTTAAATGTTTGCTATAACACATCAAAAGTTTTATTTTTGTTTGGAGCACTCAAAAAACACGTCAGCTCGTAGCTGAACTTGAATGTTGAATTGAAGTTAATTTTAATTCCTTTATTCACAATTATAGTGAAACTTACGGACTAGACTTACACTATGGAAATGTGGGCTACTCTCACCGCCCCTATACTTGACTCGCTATTAGTCTGCGTATTTTGTATACACAACTCCGGTACCAACTGCGGTCGCCACCTAGCACCTTGATACCATCAGTGTCTCAAAAGCCTACCAGCACCTTGTTTCCAACAGTGCCCAGTTCACTTTGTTACCAACAGCACATATACTACGGTTCTGTCTACGGATCTCTACCAGCACTTTGTTTCCAACAGTGCCCAATGCGCTTTGTTCCCTACAGCGCATATACTACGGTTTCGTCTACGGATCTCTACCAGCACTTTGTTGCCAACAGTGCATATACGACTAATTAACTACGGTTGTAAGAACGGTAATGTGGGTTAGACATAAATTACCTCACAGCCGAGCATATCCCTTGTGCTGATCAGCTGGCTGCTACTGGTCGTCCTGTCAGCCCAAGGCTTAGACTGGTTAACTTGCCAGTTAAAAGACTTTGTCTATTGATTAATCCTTCACTATGTATGCTATTGTTGTTGTGTGTATCCTATCTATCTGTTTCTATTGTTCGAGTCTTTTAATATTGTGGCCTGATATGTGAACTATAAAACCTACTTAATTTTGGTTAATTGATGAATGATTTTTACTTATACACTATTGATTTTGACTGATAGCCTAATGATAAAGATTTTCACTTTTCAAGTAATAATCTTTGACTTATAAACTAATAATGATTTTAACTTATAAAGTGATATTTTAACTTAAAACTAAACGCTTAAATTCCTACAAATTTCTTAATTCATACGCTACATCTCAGTTACTCTACTACTAGACTACAAAACCTACATGTCTACAAAATATATCTCGTTGTGTGCCGCTACTATAGCGGCGTCACAGCATGTAACACTAAGCTCATTATAGACTCACCTTCTCGCCTTCAAAACTAAAAAAACTCGCTACCATTCAATTAACTTATACAATCGAATCGGCCTTTTTTATTAGCTAACCTTCCACTATGGACAGTAGTCAATCACCCTTTAAAAATAGTGAGAGGCAAGGAGACTCACTTTAATTGTTGAATGTAGGTAATTGCAATATAAAGGATATCTGGAACTTATATTGGCTATTGATTTTGAAAATTAGACTTCAAAATTGTAATCAGCGAGCCCAAAAACTTAAAAGAAAAAAAATTTTAAAAATAAAAGATTTAAAATCCGCCTTTTTGTATTTTGAAAATCTTCGAATTCGTAATTCCTAGATACCAAGCCTTAAAATCCGCAGTGTTTTTTAAGGTTATGAAAATATCCTGACGTGATAGAGCAAAACGGACTTCAGATTCGTGATCATAAACCCCAAAAACATATAATACACCAGGTTTGGTCAACGTAACCTTTCATCGATTTATTTTTAAATAGTAGCCGTTTTTATATATCGCTACATACACTTACTGTATTTACATTTCATAAACTTTATTAAAACTTATTAAAACAGACAACTTTTATTTATAGGTTATATTGTACTGAGAATGACCACAGACACAGATTATATTGTTTTTACTGCCTCAGTTCACTTAGGGCCATCTCTCAATCACAATGGTCATTGTATATAAACGTACATGATAGATGTGCTACTGCTGCCCTCACGGAGAAAAGTATTTCATGTCGTTGCATTCCGATATTGTTAAAACTAGCTTTTCAATAATTCGGGTATTTACGTTTTATTTTTACTCAAGCTTCCATTCAAACGTAAATATAGGAATTAGAATTAAAAAACAAGTAAGGAAATTTCAAAATTTTAAAATAAACTTGTGAAATTCCGGAGCAGTCCTAGTCGAATGCAAAAAACACGAAGTCTCTATCTATTACCGTTTCCGAGATCCTTTCGTTCATACAGACGGACGGACGGACGGACAGACGGACATGGCTATATCGACTCCTCTATCACTCCTGACCATAATGGGGGGGTAACTTTGAGGGGTCTCCGACAATTAGTTCTTCCTGTTACATACATTTGCACAAAACCAATAGGCTCTTGTACCTTCGGTACAGGGCCTAATAATTGGAATGAAATTTTTTATATTGATTGAACATATCGATACTAAATGATTCAATAATATCGCGTTGTAGCGATATATCGCGTGCATATATCGATATTTTATCAAATATCGATATATATCGTGGACTGTTACTAACTATAATAGTTGTCTATCCATCTATATATAATATAGAGTAGAAGTACGGTTTAACGAACTATTAAATGTTCGACCAGTTCGTTATATCGGAAAGTTCGTTATTTCGAGTACTCAATTTAGCACTTAGTTTCAGTAATATAAGTGAATAAAAAGTACTGATTTATGTTTACATAAACATGTATTATATTAATTTTTTAAATATAATGAACAATTTTAGATTAAATACGAATTTACATAAGAACTTAAAGACGTTTTACGGAAAACTATATATGTATGTACTAACAATAATACATAAATAATACAGATTTCAAAGTGATTCATTACTTCGCCGTGTTTATTTTTTAGCTCTACCAATTCGTTGGAGCTATCTTTATTATTCTCATCTGAATATCCGTCACATTTTTCGTTTTACCTTTTACCCAGCTTTTTAGATCGTACATTGTCGTTTGTGCCTATAAAAGTAGAATAGGAAAAAAAATAAATTCATGGCCGGTTTACATATGTGTTGGCGTTGGACCGTTTAAGCTAGACTTACATCAGGATACATTAAATTTAAAAGATTTACTCCTTCCACTCTTCCATCCAGGTGGGCATATCGGCGTAATAAATTAGCTAATAAAACGTCAAATTCCTCCAGAAAAACTTCTTATTTTTTGAAAAGTTTATTCCAACACAAGTTGGTCGCCTAAAAATGAACATAAAATTATAAACTAAGAATCATTTTTGTGTCACACAAATTGGCTAAAAATCAAGTTTTAAAAATTGTTTTAGATATCCACTCATTTTTGGAATTATTGTGAAAGGAATATTTTTGTTACCAAATGATCTCGGAGTTTGTTTGGCCTTTCCTGTCATAAGTGGTTCTACATTTTTTTGAATCATTTTCATTCGAGCTAAGTAAGGCAGGAGCTGCTTTTCACCAGCATAAACGACTTGTCTTGCAATATTTTCCAAAAGAGACCAATTTCATCCATAGTTTAAGCTTAAATGGCATTTTGGTATAAACTATGCTTGCTACAATATTTGCTGTAATTGTTTTTTGTAAAAGACTCTACTGAGTCTTCTGCAGACGACAAGCTGCTTTAAAAGATGAACTCCATATCATCATTTAAATCGCGCCAGCAACCCTTCACTTGCATTGAAAGATCCAGCGAACAATTGATTATGGAACTGCTTAGCATTTAATTTTAAAATTTCACCGGAGACAGGGATATGTTTTTCGAGCTGCCCTTCGAACCAAGCAGCAAGCTGAGAATTCTCCAATTTTTAGAGATTTCACCTTATTGTAACAAAACATAAAGTGTGTCCATTTTCTTTTGCTAGAATTTGCATGCCCATATTGTAAACTTAATTTACTCACTTTAACACTGATTTGAAAAGCGCTTCAAGTGCTAAACGACGAAATGGGAAGTTTATTTACCATCAATTTTTGTCAATGTTTTAGTTGCTTTTGCTTCTTTATTTGTTGGGGTTTTTTGTTTTCGTTATATTGAGTAAAAGCGTGACGTCACTGTTCGTTATATAAGTTACTTAATGTACAAATTTAGCTTGAAAGTTAAATCGAGACTTCGTTGAATCAAATGTTCGTGAAACTGGACTTCTTCTGTATATTTAAATGAATCGCCGCTACAACAAACGGCTTATATAAATTTTGTGTTCGTTATAATACAGCGATGCAAAAACCTAAATATCTTACTTTTAATAGATGGCGTTCGTGGTGGAACTATCAGACGATATACAAAGGTGTTAATAGAATTAGAAAATGGCGGACGAATTTTTAAAATCCAATTTTAAGCCAATCCAAGGTATTTTTAATAATTCGTCCGCCATTTTGGTTCCGCCATTTTGAATTTTAAAAAAATAACTCCGTAACTTATAACCTGCTATAGATTTTATGCCAAACAATGTTTGAGACCTGCAAAATGTTTTTTAAATTGATGTATTCCTTTTATTTATCCAACAAATACATTTTTAATTTAATTTTTTTTTGCTTTAGATGGTAATATTAAATCAAAATTTTGAAATTAAAAAAAAACCAACTCGGCATTCAAAAGGTGAAATTTTTATCTTTAATTTGAGCTATAAAAAATCCATTTTTGACAGGGGGTGGCCCAGTTCGTAAAGAATGTCTCATATATATTGTTCTTTTGTGCTGCTCGTAAGCACTTGAACACCAAAAATCAATTTCCAAATATTTTATTTTCTGGCGCAGACAGGTGGGGGAGGGTCGTCAGTACATAAAAAGCACTCGCACGAAAAAACTAATGTGAAATAAATAAAACTCGAGTTTTGTATTTCAAAATAAATGTTTGTGAGAACTTCGATGCGTATATATAAAAAGCGTTTTACTAATTAGACATTTGTCGCAAAAATCGAATTTATTCACAAGAATATGTAGCGGACGCGATTGCAGTAGTTTTTACACTAACTTAAAATAAAACCGCAAACTAGTTAGCAAACCGATAAGCAAGACGAGCAGCAAAGTTAGCGTGGTGTGGTACAAAATATGCAAAACACCACACATTATACATATATATATTATGTATGTATCAGAGCTCGCTTATAAGAGTTAACCGTTTTTCTCTTTGCGGTCTGTGCACTACATACTTACTTAAATGGCCGTCAACCGTCTACCGGTCATGGCCGCGTCCAGGAAAGCGCGCCAGCCTCCATAATCCTGTGCGCGCTGGCGCCAGTCGTTCTGAATGCCAAGTACGGAGAGATCTCTCCATACCTGTTCATTCCATCGAGTGCCCGGTCGTCCTCTATGTCGGCTTCCACCAATCAAGTTTGGGCCCCCCATGTAAACCATGCGTGCTGGAGCTCCTTCGTCCATTCGAATGAGGTGCCCAGCCCAGTGCAGCCGCTGGAATCTTATGCGCTAGACTATGTCAACCTCATTGAATAGCTCGTACAGCTTGCGAATCTAATAGGACCAAAGATCCTGCGAAGAATCTTCCTCTAGAAGACTTCCAACGCTGTCTCATCCGACTCAATCACGGTCCATGCCTCTGCGCCATACAGTAGGACCGGGAGTATCAGCGTCTTATTTATCTTTATTTTCGTCCGTCGAGAGAGGGCTTTACTTCTCATTTGCTTGCTCAGCCCAAAAAAACATCTGTTTGCAAGCGTGATTCTTCGCCTGATCTCCAGGCTGACGTTGTTGTTGCTGGTGATCTCTGTTCCTAGATAGACGAAGTTTTCTACAACACTGAAGTTGAAATTCTTCATCGTCACTGACCGTCCAAGACGCATTGACGGAGTGCGAGAAGACACCAAGTACTTCGTCTTGTCCTCGTTCACCGCTAGACCCATGAGCCGAGACTGTTTTTCAATCTCCGAGAACGCCTTGCTGACTCGCCGTTCCTGCGTACCGATGATATCGATGTCATCGGCGTAAGCGAGCAGCATCACTTCCTTTTGGAAGATCGAGCCCGACATACTCTGTATGTACGGGCATTGGCGTAGGACGATAGAAACCTCTCTTGGTATCAAAGGGGTCGGAGAGGTTTTTCCCCACCCTGACAACGCTTTGTGTGTTAGATAGCGTCGCCATGCAAAGACGGACAATCTTTGCCGGGATACCTAGTGCAGACAGGGCGTCGAAGAACTTCGCTCTTATCGGCGTGTCGAAAGCGGCTTTGTAATCGACAAATAGGTGGTAAGTGTCTTTGTTGAACTCACGGGTCTTTTCCAAGATTTGGCGTAATGTGAATATTTGGTCACTGGTCGACCTTTTTGGTCTGAAGCCACACTGATATCGTCCAATCAGTGAGTCGGTATATGGCTTCAGCCTATTACACAATACGCCCGACAAAGTCTTATATCCAATGGAAAGGAGACTTATTCCGCGGTAGTTGGCGCAAACAGCGGGGTCTCCTTTCTTAAAGATAGGACAGAGAACACTGAGATTCCAGTCATTGGGTATGCGTTCATCGGACCATATCTTGCATAAAAGCTGGTGCATACTCCTAACCAACTCTTCGCCGCCGGTCTTAAATAACTCAGCTGGCAGCCCATCAAAGCCTGCCGTCAGACGCTTGACCTTTTGGTAGAATTTTCGAGCTTCATTTCTGTTAGGGAACATCTCAACATCCTCAAACTCCCGCCTTTCTTGCTCCTTTTTCTTGCGTTTGAAAAGGCGTTTCTCCTCTCTCCGTTTCTTTCGATATCGCTCTCTAACAGCTCGCGTTGCTCCCGACTGCAGAGTTCGCTGATATGAAGCGTTCTTCTCTGCAGTAGCATTGCGACACTCCTCGTCGTACCAAAAATTCTTCACAGGTTTTGTATAACCAATGACATCCTTGGCAGCCCTATCCATGGAGCGGGTGATATGTGTCCACTGCTCACATATATCTCGAGAAATCGGGGAGGTTTCCCGGAGCAGCCGGGAGAGTGTGTTTGAGAAGGCTGCGGCGGTCTTCTCTGATTGCAGCTTGCCGACGTCTAGCTTTCGTTGCATGTTGGAACGTGCGGCGTGCACTACGCTGAGCCTAGTGCGTACCTTGGCTGCGACAAGATAGTGGTCCGAGTCAATGTTGGGACCACGTAACGTTCGCACGTCCAACACGCTCGATGCGTGCCTTCCGTCAATCAGAACATGATCAATTTGGTTGCGTGTTTTTTGATCAGGACTCAGCCATGTAGCCTTGTGGATGTTAAGATGTTGAAATCTGGTACTACTAACTACCATGTTCCGACCTGCGGCGAAATCGATTAGCCTCTCTCCATTATTGGAGGTAGTGTCGTGAAGGCTAAATTTTCCGACGGTTGGGCCAAAGATTCCTTCCTTCCCAATCTTGGCGTTGAAATCGCCAAGCACGATTTTGACATCGTGTTTGGAACAGCGCTCGTACAGGCGTTTCAAGCGCTCATAGAATTCATCTTTAGCATCGTCGTCTTTCTCTTCCGTCGGGGCGTGCGCACAAATCAGGCTAATATAAAAATATTTAGCCTTGATGCGTATCGCGGCTAGACGCTCGTCAACAGGTGTGAACCTAGAGACGATGCCACGTAGTTTCCTACTCACCACGAAACCACATCCAAATTCGTGCTTACTCGCATGGCAGCTGTAGTAGATGTCACAGGATGCTTTTTTAGAGCAACCCTGCCCTATCCATCGGATTTCTTGGATTGCGGTGATGTCAGCCTTGCATTTTTCGAGGACATCAACCAGTTGGATACTTGCACCATCCCAATTAAGGGTGCGGACATTCCAGGTGCATATCCTCAAATCATTATCCTTATAGCGTTTGCGGGGGTCGTCATCATTCAATTCCTTCCGAGGCTTTCCTTTAGTTTTCATTGGGGGGTTTTTTTTTTAAAGTGGCGGGTCCCAAGCCCAGCGCACCAATCCCTTTTTAAAGGAGAGGGGGCCCCTTCGCCTTCTCACGTTAGCTCACCTCTGAACGGATGTTCAGAGGCTACCCAGGAGATACGTGTCCTAACGGACGTGTGAGTTGCTTGGACCGTTTGACACAAGAATCATTGTTGGCCAATCCCAATCTCCCAATCTGTGCACTAACATAACCGAAAAAATCATGCACACTCGCTCTTGCTCTGAGCAAAATCACTTCGTTTGCCTTTGGTTTGGTTTTCGGTTGAGTGTTATCGGATGAGCTATGCATGTAACGGTCTTTTAATAACCTTTTAAGAGAGCGATTCGGTTGATCGCTGGCACATTGAGAGTCAGCAGATGACCGAAAAAATTAAATGCTCAGTGCAAACTGTCTTTTCGTTTTGTCTTGTTCACTTTGCCTTGCTGGCAATATTGCCCTCTCGTTTGCGTAAAACTGTTGGAAAAAATCTGTAACATGAAAATTATTTGCATAAACGCATACAAACTCAAAAGACTTTAATTTTTTTCCCTCGAGTCCAAAAGGTCAGCGACTTCCCGTAACAAAAGAGAAACAATAATTTCGGTTATTCGTAGAGGGTCTGCGCTTTGACTTAAGAGACGAAGTGAACGGTTCATCGCTGACTTTTTGCTCAATGAGTCTGTCAATGAGACTTATTTACGGACAACGAATAACGGTCAGTTGTTATTTGCAAGCTCGGTATGTATATACCAGCATATATATATATATATACATATGTACATATTAGGGCGCGTCAATTTTTTTTTCTCAAAAATTGTCCAAAAATCTAAAGTTTTCAGTTTGGGATACTTATTTTAAGTTATTTTGAGGTAGTTAAGGCATTTAAAAACATAACTTGAGTCATAATCACTATAAAAATTACATGTGTTTGTTTTTTTAATTTCTATTTATTTGCTTGGTTGGAAGATGAAATGTACATACATATATAATTTTGAAAGTACATTACAACTAAAAAAAAAGCGAGTGTTTTGTGCTTTTTTGTATGTGCAAAAAATTCTTCCCCGTTCTTTGGCGTGTTCGAAAACAGTTTTTACATACACACTAGAGAACTGCAACAGGTTATTGCAAAAGCGTTCATACGCGTTCAACACCATACATATGTTCGAACAGATGCAAAATGGTCTTCATGCAAGTTTAGGTTGACCAAAAATGTACCAAAATTCTGGGAACGTAGATTTGTCTTAAATCTGCCCACGATTCCAAATTTTCCTTTCCGAAAATCCTAGCTGATCCTTTTTTCGAAATAAACATATATTTGCCATTTTTTAAGTAAAACTAAAGTATTCAAGCATTTACTTCTATTAATTTAAAAATAAAAAATCTTTATAATTAATTATTAATTATAATATTAATGTGATAAAAATACACATACAATATGTAGTTTATCCAATTAACACCTACATTCGTCTAAGTCAGAGACAATCCTAAAAGTACAAAATGAATAGGGATGACGTAATACGTATTGCTAACATACACATTGATCTAGTATCTGTTTATACATGTATCTATATTAGGGAGCATCGATTTTGTTCACAAAAAATGGTACCCAATAAATGTTCAAAATATGGAAGTGAAATAAAAAACATTTTTTTATTATTTTTTTTGTTGTATTAATTTACTTTTGTTAGGTACAAAAATGCACAACATATATTTTCTAAGAATGTTCTAATTAAGTAAGTCCTTTTTGCTGTCAATTCTTGGTATTTTCATGCGACTCTCGATAGCAACTGCCATAACATCCTCTCGAGACTTTTCTGTTACGTGTTGTGAAACAGTAATTAGCAATACACATCGTTCAGTACCTTGTATATGTGTAGGAATTTCTGGACCAGGCAATGGTGGATCGTCAAGCTCTATGTACTCTAACAAGTGTTCGTACGGAATTTTAGCAGTAAATGGGGGCCCGGTCAAAATATTGTCATCATTAAAGTTTACCAAGTCATAATATTCCGTACAACCAAAATTTATAGCATGCTTTTTATAAGCTCTTAGTTTTGTTGGGTCATACAGCCTCTCACGAAAATGCATTTTTTATGGCTTTCTCACGGCTCTCTATCATCAAAAAACATTGTCAGTAAAACACTATCCGGATAACCAAAATATGAATTGTTACTTATTTACTTAAATGGCCGTCAACCGTCTACCGGTCATGGCCGCGTCCAGGAAAGCGCGCCAGCCTCCATAATCCTGTGCGCGCTGGCGCCAGTCGTTCTGAATGCCAAGTACGGAGAGATCTCTCCATACCTGGTCATTCCATCGAGTGCCCGGTCGTCCTCTATGTCGGCTTCCACCAATCAAGTTTGGGCCCCCCATGTAAACCATGCGTGCTGGAGCTCCTTCGTCCATTCGAATGAGGTGCCCAGCCCAGTGCAGCCGCTGGAATCTTATGCGCTAGACTATGTCAACCTAATTGAATAGATCGTACAGCTCGCGGTTCATACGGGACCTAAATTCGTCGCCGACTCTAATAGGACCAAAGATCCTGCGAAGAATCTTCCTCTCGAAGACTTCCAATGCTGTCTCATCCGACTCAATCACGGTCCATGCCTCTGCGCCATACAGTAGGACCGGGAGTATCAGCGTCTTATTTATCTTTATTTTCGTCCGTCGAGAGAGGGCTTTACTTCTCATTTGCTTGCTCAGCCCAAAAAAACATCTGTTTGCAAGCGTGATTCTTCGCCTGATCTCCAGGCTGACGTTGTTGTTGCTGGTGATCTCTGTTCCGAGATAGACGAAGTTTTCTACAACACTAAAGTTGAAATTCTCCATCGTCACTGACCGTCCAAGACGCATTGACGGAGTGCGAGAAGACACCAAGTACTTCGTCTTGTCCTCGTTCACCGCTAGACCCATGAGCCGAGACTGTTTTTCAATCTCCGAGTACGCCTTGCTGACTCGCCGTTCCTGCGTACCGATGATATCGATGTCATCGGCGTAAGCGAGCAGCATCACTTAGGATGTATTCCATCAGGAGATTGAAAAAATCGCACGATAGACCATCGCCCTGCCTGAAACCTCTTTTGGTATCAAAGGGGTCGGAGAGGTTTTTCCCCACCCTGACAACGCTTTGTGTGTTAGATAGCGTCGCCATGCAAAGACGGACAATCTTTGCCGGGATACCTAGTGCAGACAGGGCGTCGAAGAACTTCGCTCTTATCGGCGTGTCGAAAGCGGCTTTGTAATCGACAAATAGGTGGTAAGTGTCTTTGTTGAACTCACGGGTCTTTTCCAAGATTTGGCGTAATGTGAATATTTGGTCACTGGTCGACCTTTTTGGTCTGAAGCCACACTGATATCGTCCTATCAGTGAGTCGGTATATGGCTTCAGCCCATTACACAATACACCCGACAAAGTCTTATATCCAATGGAAAGGAGACTTATTCCGCGGTAGTTGGCGCAAACAGCGGGGTCTCCTTTCTTAAAGATAGGACAGAGAACACTGAGATTCCAGTCATTTGGTATGCGTTCATCGGACCATATCTTGCATAAAAGCTGGTGCATACTCCTAACCAACTCTTCGCCGCCGGTCTTAAATAACTCAGCTGGCAGCCCATCAAAGCCTGCCGTCAGACGCTTGACCTTTTGGTAGAATTTTCGAGCTTCATTTCTGTTAGGGAACATCTCAACATCCTCAAACTCCCGCCTTTCTTGCTCCTTTTTCTTGCGTCTGAAAAGGCGTTTCTCCTCTCTCCGTTTCTTTCGATATCGCTCTCTAACAGCTCGCGTTGCTCCCGACTGCAGAGTTCGCTGATATGAAGCGTTCTTCTCTGCAGTAGCATTGCGACACTCCTCGTCATATCAAGAATTCTTCACAGGTTTTGTATAACCAATGACATCCTTGGCAGCCCTATCCATGGAGCGGGTGATATGTGTCCACTGCTCACATATATCTCGAGAAGACGGAAAGGTTTCACGGAGCAGTGGGGAGAGTGTGTTTGAGAAGGCTGCGGCAGTCTGTTCTGATTGCAGCTTGCCGACGTCTAGCTTTCGTTGCATGTTGGAACGTGCGGCGTGCACTACGCTGAGCCTAGTGCGTACCTTGGCTGCGACAAGATAGTGGTCCGAGTCAATGTTGGGACCACGTAACGTTCGCACGTCCAACACGCTCGATGCGTGCTTTCCGTCAATCAGAACATGATCAATTTGGTTGCGTGTTATTTGATCTGGATTCAGCCATGTAGCCTTGTGGATGTTAAGATGTTGAAATCTGGTACTACTAACTACCATGTTCCGACCTGCGGCGAAATCGATTAGCCTCTCTCCATTATTGGAGGTAGTGTCGTGAAGGCTAAATTTTCCGACGGTTGGGCCAAAGATTCCTTCCTTCCCAATCTTGGCGTTGAAATCGCCAAGCACGATTTTGACATCGTGTTTGGAACAGCGCTCGTACAGGCGTTTCAAGCGCTCATAGAACTCATCTTTAGCATCATCGTCTTTCTCTTCCGTCGGGGCGTGCGCACAAATCAGGCTAATATAAAAATATTTAGCCTTGATGCGTATCGCGGCTAGGCGCTCGTCAACAGGCGTGAACCTAGAGACGAGGCCACGTAGTTTCCTACTCACCACGAAACCACATCCAAATTCGTGCTTACTCGCATTGCAGCTGTAGTAGATGTCACAGGATGCTTTTTTAGAGCAACTCTGCCCTATCCATCGGATTTCTTGGATTGCGGTGATGTCAGCCTTGCATTTTTCGAGGACATCAACCAGCTGGATACTTGCACCATCCCAATTAAGGGTGCGGACATTCCAGCTGCATATCTTCAATTCATGATCCTTATAGCGTTTGCGGGGGTCGTCATCAAAGGAGTCTGTAATTTTATGAGATGTTTAAATGCAACCGAACGCAAAGGGGACGTTCGGTATATTTAAACGTTAAATAAATTATGTATTCGAACGTAGTAGTTTTAGAGTAAACCAGCAGCCGGTAACTTACTTGATCCTTCAACACAATTATGAGTAGTATGTTGAATATGTTTCCAGTTGGCGTGATTAATGGCTGAAAATCTGCTACCGTCATCGGCTGGCTGGATATGAATATATAGGTATGTGAGTCCGCTGAAAGACCTAGCGAACTCGTATGCCTTGAATTGATAACTGAACACACCGATTTATAGTATTTCAAACGTTATAATTTTATTCACGATGTAATCCGATATTTCGCTCTAATTGCTTCCTAAGGTCAGTAGTATGCTGCGCCTTTTTACATCCTCTGTTATCGTGGCGTTTAGATGCAGAACGCATATCCTCCGGTGACACGTGTAGCATCGTGTGGTGGAGGTCTCCACACACTCCGCAAACATCTTTGGAGCGACACGCGCCGATCTGGTGCGACTTCGCGAGACATTTTCCGCAGTACGTCGTTCAGTTGGCGTCATTCGCTTGAAGTCAGGACAGAAGCGGATCGCATGCTGCTTGCTGCAAACCCTGCATCGTCGCATGGACCTGTAGGAAACAAAATGAAATGTATCAACAAGTGGAACCATAGGTCTATCACTTATGAAAAGCGTAGAGTAACCCATAGTGTTGGCATTACTCTGCAAGTTAACCTATGAGAGGCATAAGGCTAACAGTAATATGTAATAATTGGTAATAATTTTATTGGGACTGGTCAGCGCACACCGGCAGCAAAACCAGTTTCGCAATTGCCCGCGCAACTGCTCCCGAAGAAGTACGAATATCCACTGTTCGTACACGTCCATCCGGTCCTGGATGGGTTTGAACGACTCGCCCCATCTTCCATTCAGTGGGCGGGAGCTGATCTTCTTTGATGACCACGAAGTCGTTTTCCTTCAAATTACGCTGAGGATGCTTCCACTTGCAACGACGATGGAGTTCGGTCGAATACTCCGTCTTCCAGCGTCGACTAAACTCCTGGTGCATGTATTTTTATTTCTCCCAGCGATTGAGCAAAGATAAATTTTCTCTAGGGAGTCCCGGGAATGCGGTTAAAGGACTACCACGCAGAAAATGACCAGGGGTCAAAGGAAGCAGTTCAGAAGGATCGTCGCTAATAGGAGATAGCGGACGAGAGTTCAACACTGCCTCGATTCGGGCTAAAAGCGTCGAAAACTCTTCAAATGTGAACGTGTGGTTACCGGCTACTTTCTTGAAGTGTGTTTTGAAACTTTTTACTGCCGCCTCCTACAATCCACCCATATGAGGGACACTAGGTGGAATAAAGGACCAAAGAAAACCCTGACTGCTATACTTGTTTGAAACATTGTCGGATGCGGTTTGAAGAAAGGTTTCAAACTCTCGCAACAACGTTCGGCTGGCGCCAACAAAGTTTCTGCCATTATCCGACACCATTTTGTGGGGCAAGCCGCGCCGACCAACAAAACGATCAAATGCGGCGGAGAAAGCAGGCGCAGAAAGGGACGATACAGCTTCGAGATGGATGGCTTTCGTCGCGAAGCACACGAATACAGAGACGTATCCTTTAATCACTGCTCCATTGCGCAAGACAAAGGATTTAATTGTAAACGGCCCAGCGAAATCTACTCCCGTGACGGTAAATGGAGACGCAAAACGAACACGCTCAGGAGGCTGAGGGGCCATCAACTGACACTGCAGCTTTTGCTTGTAGATCGTGCATGTTTTGCACCTACGGACACAGGCTTTTACATAGCTCTTCAGTTTTGGCACGTAAAATTCCTGACGCACTGCACGGACCATCAGCTGCACATCTGCGTGCATTAAAGTGGTACGCACGAACTGTAGAACGCTATAAGAGAGCATAGCGTAGGTTAACCGACCATTAACTCGGATTAAGTAGTCGTTGTCTAGCTTCAGATTAAGGGCAGCTAGAGAACTCTTTGAAGAAACCGGTTGACCATTCCTGAGCAGGGCATACTCATGAGGATAATATTGTTTCTGCGCGGCAATAATCAAACGTACCTTGGCGATATGTATATCAGCGTGTTGAATGTCGAAACCTTGCTTTGTTTATTGCGAGATTTGACCATATGTAGAGTTCGCGCGGTTGCTCTCAACGCTCTAGAGTAGGACGTAAATTCCAAGCAGATGTCCCAATCCTCGAGAGATGTATACAACACCTCTATCCTTTTAGCTTCAGGTGGAGCTATATTATTGGGCCGCAACGATGGCCAAGCATCCGACGGCTCAGTTAACCACATCGGTCTATTCCACCACAGGGCACAATTCTGCAGTTCATCCGTAGAGCAACCCCGAGTTCCCAGGTCTGCCGGGTTATCCCTGGATACAACATGCCTCCAGGCAGCATTCGAGACGTTTTCTCGAATGAGCGCAATGCGATTCGCTATGTAAGTTTTCCAGACATGAGGAGGTTTGTCTAACGATCGCAGAATCGGACCACAAATGAAGTTTGTCGTTGAAAAATTGCACGTTAGCTAGAACGTGTTTTATTAGGCGAGTCAGAAGAGAAGATTATCTGTCAGCATTCCAATTAATCCCGAGTGTCTTTGTATAACTTAAATCGGGCATTTTTAGTAAATTGGAATCAAATAAGTCGTCAGGTGCGATCTCTTGCAGTAGACAAGAATGGTTTGATGATATCTTGCGCAATTTAAACCCTGCGCTGAGTAACGCCTTAATGACCTGAGACTGACATTCTTGAGCTTTCTGTAAATCGTGTGATCCAGACAAAATGTCATCTACATATGTTTCTTGGAGTAAGATTTGAGATGCTAAAGGGAATGCATATTTACAGTCTTCAGATAACTGAGGAAGCGTCCGAAGGGCGAGCAATTCACGCCAAATGTGACTGTACTAAGTGCGTAGTCCTTAATAGGGCTTTCGAGAGATTTTCGAAGGACTATACGCTGGAATTCACGATCATCTGCATGTACTATGATCTGGCAAGATGTATCGCCAATCAATGTCTCCTCTATAAACATAACGATAGAAGCGCCAGTTTAGAATCACGCCGAGAAGATAATTTTGCAAAGTGGGCCCAGTCTCCAGAATATCATTCAGTGACATTCTTTTCTGAGACTTTTTAGAGGCGTTAAAAACCACTCGAACTTTCGTTGTTTTACTTTGAGGTCGTAAAACTGCATGATGGGGCAAATAATAAGAGAAATATTTGCCCGCTTGACTTACTTCTAGAGGTGAAGATTCAGTCATATGGTTTAATTTTAAATAGTCATTGAGCACAGAGTGATACTCTATATTTAATTCTTGTTTATTACTGCATCCGAGTATATTGAGCCACCGCTGCACCTCGAGATGAGCCAAGCGAAACCATATTGTGAAATTCTTTTCGAAATGGTAGACGCACCACATACTTGCCATCAGGTTGGCGATATGTCGTGGACTTATACAATTGCTCGCACCTTATGTCACTGTCTGATTTTGGTTTCGGGGTATTCACCTCTTTAATTTCCCAAAAACGGCGAAGCTGCGTGTTGAGATTTTCATCTGAATCTTCCATCACAAAAGTTGAGAACATATAAGTTGTTGCTGTAAGTGGCCCACTCAGAATCCACCCGAAAATCGTGTTCTGAGCGAGTAAAGTTCCACCGATCTGATTTTTTGATTCCGTTAACATTATTTGGGGGGCTATGTCAGACCCAATAACGAGATCTATTTGAGCTGGCTTATTGAAACTTGGGTCAGCTAAATCCAGCTCATCGATTTTAGTGAGGCTTTCTTTTAAAAGGACTGTCGAGGGCAAACAGTTGGTTAATTTCGCCAGAACTATTGCCTGAACGAAAACCGAATATGTTTATTTTTTGTGGTCATAGTGATAGGACACACTTTAGATGACCTTTGAACAAAGGTACCTCCCATTCCTGAAATATTGGTGAATTCAGAATAAGTGGGCAAAGCTAACCTTTTTTGTGCCCTTTCAGCAATAAACCTCTTTTGAGAACCTTGGTCAATCAGTGCACGTAACACAAAATTTTCGCCGTTATGGTAAACATTAACGACTGCAGTGGGAAGTACGACTGACTGATTATTTGATACTAAATGTGAATA
The DNA here is from genome assembly GCA_035044805.1 of Leucophenga maculata. NCBI lineage: Eukaryota > Metazoa > Arthropoda > Insecta > Diptera > Drosophilidae > Leucophenga > Leucophenga maculata. Next base: position 17,036 of record JAWNNP010002301.1, read on the forward strand.
TATTTCCGGGGAGCTATCACCGCTCGAATAAATCTCATGTACGACCTGATCAGTGGACGGAGATTTTCCGGATGCTTGTGTGTCACGGTGTCACAAGTGGGAACTTATACGAAATTAGTCACGGTCTCTGGGGGTACTGCTTTTATTTGCGTTGAAGAGCTTGTACCAAATCGAGAACCTGGAAGCTGAAGTTCCATAAGGTCATCAATTTTCCCTTTCAGCTCATAGTATGCCCTTTCTGATTGCCGGAACATGGTTTGAGAGTCTTCTTTTATTTCTGGGTGTATTTTGTCATCCTTAGCCAGCATGACAGCTTTGAACGACTCTACCAGTTCTTCGTGTAGTTTAGCGGATCTTTGTAGTCTGCCGTCCAGACTACCCATTCGACTATCTTCGGCCAGCTCTGCACTTTCCTTACAAAAGTAATCCAGCTGCACACGACAGTATTCAAAATTATTTAAAGTTGCCATATTTATTTAAAAAGTTAATTTCAAGTGAAGGAATATTATGTAAGGGTGTTCGAGAGATAAGCAACACGATCTATGATTGGTATAGTGTATGTAAACCAAGTAGCAGTTGCAATGTAAACGATCAAGTGTAACAAAAATTTAAAAAAAAAAAAAAATTTAAATTTTTTTTCTTTTTTTAGTGTAATTTGCATATATATAGTATGTTATATGAGTGTAGTGTGCAAAGTGTGAAATAAATTGTGTATAACAACTGTGTATGTAGGGGATGTGTGTGTGTGAATATCTATGTATTTAACTTATTTTTATTATTATTATTGTTTTTGAAATTTTTATTTAAATTGCTAATTATTTTATATGTTTGAATAAATTATTTTACACACAATAATATTAATGCGCTTTTGTATTTCTCCAATCAAAACTAAGATCGCCAGCGACTAAAAGAGAAATAGTGGCGCACTTTATATGTACATACATATATTTATCTCTGCATGTATATATTGTTTGAACTCTTTTTGTATTTTGTTGCTGCTGCTCTAGAGTAGAACACTATATATATATATATATATATATATATATATATATATATATATATATATATATATATATATATATATATATATATATATATAATATATATATATATATGAGTGTGGGTATGTGTGAAACAATTTTGGTTTTTGGCACCACGGTATATCAAAAAAAAAAAAAAATACATATGTATATTTCCCACATACCTTGCAGTGCCGTTCTGCCTTTTTCCATGCATTTAATCTTTTCCTTCTGGAACTTCGCTGCATGCCGGCTGGACCCTCCTACACGCTGCCACGATCCAAATCTTAGTTGAGTCCACGTCTTTTGCCTCAAGAATTTGGTTTGTTATCCAGTTTTTTTTTTTTTTTTTTGCATCCCTGTGTTTCCCGATTCCGAATGTGTTAACCGGTTAGGTATTTATAATGATGTGTATATAAATGTGAGGTTGCTATATACTAAAATTGGCGGAAACACCTGATGTATATACTAAAAACAACTGTTTTTTTTTCTTTTTCATTGGTATATAGTAGTATATGTATAGCATTATATGTATTTATATGAATGATACCGAATTGGCTGGAAAAACTCACTACATATAATATATGTATATATCGACCATATATTTATTGTATAGGCCTGTTTAGGGTAGGCTCGAAGGGCCATGTAATTTTATGAGATATTTAAATGCAACCGAACGCAAAGGGGACGTTCGGTATGTTTAAACGTTAAATAAATTATGTATTCGAACGTAGTAGTTTTAGAGTAAACCAGCAGCCGGTAACTTACTTGATCCTTCAACACAATTATGAGTAGTATGTTGAATATGTTTCCAGTTGGCGTGATTAATGGCTGAAAATCTGATACCGTCTTCGGCTGGCTGGATATGAATATATATGTATGTGGGTCCGCTGAAAGACCTAGCGAACTCGTATGCCTTGAATTGATAACTGAACACACCGATTTATAGTATTTCAAACGTTATAATTTTATTCACGATGTAATTCCGATATTTCCAATAGCATTAAATTCTATTCCGATTGTAACACCACGAGTTATCGCGTAGGATATATAGACTTAACTCCCCAATATAACAAAAAAAAAAAAAGTTAAAGACGTGCTGTCACGTCTATCTTCGAATAAATTTGACAGCACAGGGTGTACAGCCGTTACAAATCAAACTTAACAATTCATATCCTATTTCATAATTACAACGAAAAAAAGTATTCTAATTCATAAGGATTAGCTTTAAAAAAAAAAGAAACATATATTACAATTCATATATACAGCTATCAAACAATATACATTACTGCGGCTAGCTAATTACGGTTCGACCAAGTTCGTTTTCATTGGGGGATTATTTTTTAAAGTGGCGGGTCCCAAGCCCAGCGCACCAACCCCTTATTAAAGAGAGGAGGCCCCTTCGCATTCTCACGTTAGCTCACCTCTGAACTGATGTTCAGAGGTTACCCAGGTGATACGTGGTGTCCTAACGGATGTGTGAGTTGCTTGGACCGTTTGACACAAGAATCATTGTTGGCCATTTCCAGGTGAATGGCAGTCAACAACTTTCCTCACAATGTGAACTTGAGCAAACGATCCCAATCTTCTACTTTTTGTTTAAATTCGTATTTTTTGTATATAAGTTTTTAAATTTTGAATTTTGCGATGCAATATATTTTTCACACACTTTCATTAGCTTGACCTGTATACAACTAACTAAGTAACGGAATTTTTCAACTTAATTTTCACTTCCATTACTCGTGGGAACAACAATGAAAATATAACTATAACACAAAACCGACAAAGATTGGCGAAAAAAAAAAAGAAAAACGTGTAAAAAAAATTGTAAAAAAAAAAAGTTTAGATTCTTCTTCTTGATTTTAAACTACACAGCTGACAAATACATACATTTGCTTCTTTCTCAAAGAATATTTTTCGGCAGCATGATAAAAAAACGAAAGAACGGCACGAACATTAACTATTTTCTATAAATCGTTCTCTCTCGCATTCTCACGCTCTCATGAGTAAGAGAAATGTATGTACATCAGAGAGAAGTTATCCGCCACCTTTTAATTAGTTGCTATCAAGGTATATTTAACCAGGTAGGAGCCGGACGTCGACGCAGTTGCATATTTTGAGAAAGGCAGAATGAGCAAAAGAGAGAGAAGCCAACAACAACTTGTAGTTGAAAACAAACGAACGCAATGTATTTTCTGGGTGTGTGTGTTTGTGTGTATAAAGTCATGTAAGCAACTAGAATATTGAATTTTCGAAATAAAAACACAACGCACACACCAATGTATTTGCGTATGTTTTAGAATAAAAAAAATAATCATGCGTGGAACAACCTTTCCGTTTGACTATCGCAAGCGAACTAAAAAATAAGCAACTGGAAAGAAGAAGAAAAGCAGCACGCTCCTACCTTGTTAAATATACCTTGGTTGCCATGATCGAGCCACGAAAACGGAAGAAAACAGAGCAGCTCGTTTGCAGAATATGCGGCAGCATAATTTGGAATCTAGAGAATTATGTACGGCGAGTAAAACGGGGATTCGTTTGCTCAAGTGCACATTGTGTGGAAAGTTGTTGACTGCCATACACCTAGGAATGGCCAACAATGATTCTTGTGTCAAACGGTCCAAGCAACTCACACGTCCGTTAGGACACGTATCTCCTGGGTAGCATCTGAACATCCGTTCAGAGGTGAGCTAACGTGAGAAGGCGAAGGGGCCCCCTCTCCTTTAAAAAGGGGTTGGTGCGCTGGGCTTGGGACCCGCCACTTTAAAAAAAATCCCCCAATGAAAACTAAAGGAAAGCCTCGGAAGGAATTTAATGATGACGACCCCCGCAAACGCTATAAGGATCACGATTTACGGATATGCACCTGGAATGTCCGCACCCTTAATTGGGATGGTGCAAGTATCCAACTGGTTGATGTCCTCGAAAAATGCAAGGCTGACATCACCGCAATCCAAGAAATCCGATGGATAGGGCAGGGTTGCTATAAAAAAGCATCCTGTGACATCTACTACAGCTGCCATGCGAGTAAGCACGAATTTGGATGTGGTTTCGTGGTGAGTAGGAAACTACGTGGCCTCGTCTCTAGGTTCACTCCTGTTGACGAGCGTCTAGCCGCGATACGCATCAAGGCTAAATATTTTTATATTAGCCTGATTTGTGCGCACGCCCCGACGGAAGAGGAAGACGACGATGCTAAAGATGAATTCTATGAGCGCTTGGAACGCCTGTACGAGCGCTGTCCTAAACACGATGTCAAAATCGTGCTTGGCGATTTCAACGCCAAGATTGGGAAGGAAAGAATCTTTGGCCCAACCGTCGGAAAATTTAGCCTTCACGACACTACCTCCAATAATGGAGAGAGGCTAATCGATTTCGCCGCAGGTCGGAACATGGTAGTTAGTAGTACCAGATTTCAACATCTTAACATCCACAAGGCTACATGGCTGAGTCCTGATCAAAAAACACGCAACCAAATTGATCATGTTCTGATTGACGGAAGGCATGCATCGAGCGTGTTGGACGTGCGAACGTTACGTGGTCCCAACATTGACTCGGACCACTATCTTGTCGCAGCCAAGGTACGCACTAGGCTCAGCGTAGTGCACGCCGCACGTTCCAACATGCAGCGAAGGCTAGACGTCGGCAAGCTGCAATCAGAGCAGACCGCCACAGCCTTCTCAAACACACTCTCCCGACTGCTTAGGGAAACCTCTCCGATTTCTCGAGATATATGTGAGCAGTGGACACATATTACCCGCTCCATAGATAGGGCTGCCAAGGATGTCATTGGTTATATAAAACCTGTAAAGAATTCTTGGTACGACGAGGAGTGTCGCAATGCTACTGCAGAGAAGAACGCTTCCTATCAGCGAACTCTGCAGTCGGGAGCAACGCGAGCTGTTAGAGAGCGATATCGAGAGAAACGGAGAGACGCAAGAAAAAAGGAGCAAGAAAGGCGGGAGTTGGAGGATGTTGAGATGTTCCCTAACAGAAATGAAGCTCGAAAATTCTACCAAAAGATCAAGCGTCTGACGGCAGGCTTTGATGGGCTGCCAGCTGAGTTATTTAAGACCGGCGGCGAAGAGTTGGTTAGGAGTATGCACCAGCTTTTATGCAAGATATGGTCCGATGAACGCGTACCCAATGATTGGAATCTCAGTGTTCTCTGTCCTATCTTTAAGAAAGGAGACCCCGCTATTTGCGCCAACTACCGCGGAATAAGTCGCCTTTCCATTGGATATAAGACTTTGTCGGACGTATTGTGTAATGGGCTGAAGCCATATACCGACTCACTGATAGGACGATATCAGTGTGGCTTCAGACCAAAAAGGTCGACCAGTGACCAAATATTCACATTACGCCAAATCTTGGAAAAGACCCGTGAGTTCAACAAAGACACTTACCACCTATTTGTCGATTACAAAGCCGCTTTCGACACGCCGATAAGAGCGAAGTTCTTCGACGCCCTGTCTGCACTAGGTATCCCGGCAAAGATTGTCTGTCTTTGCATGGCGACGCTATCTAACACACAAAGCGTTGTCAGGGTGGGGAAAAACCTCTCCGACCCCTTTGATACCAAGAGAGGTTTCTATCGTGCGATTTTTTCAATCTCCTGATGGAATACATCCTACGCCAATGCCCGTACATACAGAGTATGTCGGGCTCGATCTTCCAAAAGGAAGTGATGCTGCTCGCTTACGCCGATGACATCGATATCATCGGTACGCAGGAACGGCGAGTCAGCAAGGCGTTCTCGGAGATTGAAAAACAGTCTCGGCTCATGGGTCTAGCGGTGAACGAGGACAAGACGAAGTACTTGGTGTCTTCTCGCACTCCGTCAATGCGTCTTGGAAGGTCAGTGACGATGGAGAATTTCAACTTCAGTGTTGTAGAAAACTTCGTCTATCTCGGAACAGAGATCACCAGCAACAACAACGTCAGCCTGGAGATCAGGCGAAGAATCACGCTTGCAAACAGATGTTTTTTTGGGCTGAGCAAGCAAATGAGAAGTAAAGCCCTCTCTCGACGGACGAAAATAAAGATATATAAAACGCTGATACTCCCGGTCCTACTGTATGGCGCAGAGGCATGGACCGTGATTGAGTCGGATGAGACAGCGTTGGAAGTCTTCTAGAGGAAGATTCTTCGCAGGATCTTTGGTCCTATTAGATTCGCGAGCTGTACGAGCTATTCAATGAGGTTGACATAGTCCAGCGCATAAAATTTCAGCGGCTGCACTGGGCTGGGCACCTCATTCGAATGGACGAAGGAGCTCCAGCACGCATGGTTTACATGGGGGGCCTAAACTTGATTGGTGGACGCCGACATAGAGGACGACCGGGCAATCGATGGAATGACCAGGTATGGAGAGATCTCTCCGTACTTGGCATTCAGAACGACTGGCGCCAGCGCGCACAGGATTATGGAGGCTGGCGCGCTTTCCTAGACGCGGCCATGACCGGTAGACGGTTGACGGCCATCTAAGTAAGTAAGTAGAGTAAAACGGCTTTCATAACGACAATTAACACGTTTTGTGATAAGATTTATGAAGTTTGCACTAAACGATACTATCCACATCCGATCACAAATGGAGTGTAAATACCATTACAGCAACTTTTTTGTCTGCTGAACTTAAACAAAGAAATTGTTTGGTCGTTTGTAGGCGGTTTAAGACTCATTTACATAAAAAGAAAAATGGTGCACTATATAAGTGGTATTGAAAGAGTCTTGATCCAGGCCTTATTCATGGAATCCAAATAAAGAACTTTATTTTTGAAAGTTAACATAAAAAGCGTGGGTGTTCTAAGTCAACAGCGAACAATTGCTTTATAATTATTTTTGGGAAAAAATAACAAACCCCTCGCGTACACACTACGCGCTAATTTCTTTATTTGCATATGATATAATGACTTACTATTTTCTTCTAATTAATTAATCTGTTTATTTTAAAGTTTCCATGTAAACAATATTTTCCAATGGATCTTACTTCCGATCCCATTTACATATACTTGAATTTTATTTTTCGTTTATATGGCCAGTCTTGACACGAATACTTTTCTGAATCTCATTATCTTGTATACCAAGTGTCATCCTTGTACCTCAAATTTATGTTACGAATTAAGATTAACGTTTATATTATGGGTGTGGTATCATATCACTCCTTAGAAGGATTATTTTTTCTGATTTCATTATTATGTATATCGAATTTCATTTGTGTACCTTATACGGATGCAAAGATATAATGAACTTTAAATATATCTTTTTTCATTTGTTACGCTGACGACTTAAAAAACAAAATAAAATACATATAAGGAGCGTGTGTAAAAAATTAAAGGTTTGTTAGCTTAGATTTAGCTCTAAAAAGATTCCTAACTTGAATTGTTCATGGGTAGCTTGTGTGGACCAATTGTTCACATTTGGATAAATAGGCGTGACGTGCCCGCTTTAATGGAAAAAGAAACATCAATGTAAAACATATAAACTGGTTTTACCTGTTTTTGAGTCAGCTTCGGATTTTTAATAACTGTTTCTGCTGCTAACCAATTTATTTCTTTCCTTTTTGTAGCCGAAACCAAAATTTTTAGTGATTCCTGTCTTGATGAGATCCATTTTTGTACCTTTGTTTGTATTTTGCAACTACCTTCCAAAAAACATACAGAGAACGCTGCCAGTTTACATAACGAATGAGTGGATTTACTGGATAATTGCAATACTTATGTCGTACAGCTCTGGATATCTAAGGTAATTTCATCTATTTCAAAATATCATTGATTAATCCAAGTAAATAATTTGTAATTTCTTTCAGCTCTTTGGGTATGATGTACGCCCCACAAGCTGTAAGCCAAAAGCATCAAATAACAGCTGGCATGTTTGCAGCAGCTATGCTGATCACAGGAATTTTCTCGGGAATTTGTTTATCTTTTATATTTCCCGGCTTAGTACAGTAAATAAGCATATTTAATTCATTTCAAGTTCTAATGCTAACATTTTATATTGATCAAATACACTTGATAACTAATATTGCAGCAAACCAAAAAAAAAAAGTTTTTATTTCATTTTATCTGTACACATTTAGGTTCGTTTTCTATTTTTGTAGCTTTTGTCATTTCAAAAAAAAAAAAAAAAAACGATTATCACTAGTATGAAATCATGAGAAACAAGTTTCAATGGTAACCCCTGAACAGACGTACGCATTGGACGTGCAAACGCTACATGATTCTAATATCGAACTCGGCCCACTTTCTTCTTGCAGCCAGGAGTCATTTTTATATCCTACTTGGAGGAGATAATGCCCACTATAACTCCGATAGAAAAATGACACTACAAATATCACTATTGTAGAGCCACCGTACTGTAACATTAATTAAACAATTGAAAAATATCAAAGCGGCAGGCTTAAATGGGCCTCCACTGAATTAATAAAGACGGGCGGCGAGAAGTTTTTTTCAAGATATGGTCCGTTGACCACATATCCAATGACTGAATCATTGTACATTTAATAAAGGAGACCCCGCTGTTTGTTCTAAATACCGCGGAGTAATTCCCCTTACCATCGTATATAAGATTCTGTCCCACATATTGCCAAATTGTTACTTTGTTGCGCGCATTAAGTTAGATTCACTGTGAATTTTGTTAAAAAATAATATTAAAAATTCAATGTTTGTGACCGGTCCATATGTGAGTTGCTTATAAAACGTAGTTGTAATTAAATGTATTACCAACGCTCCCACAGTATCGTACACCTGTGTTTCGTGGAGTGGAACTAACCACAGTCTCCTGTGATCAATCGAATGGTAATTTTGTTTGAGTGTGATTTTTGAGTCCAAAATCCCCAATACGAACTGCTATTACGTACTAGCCTTCAAATTTTTGTACTTTTTAGAAACAATGTCAGTATCAAAACGGCACAAAGAAACTGTACCCAAATTAAAATTTCTCGTCATACAAAACTATGCATATGGTACTGTTTCACATAAGTATGAATTTAACCAAGAGGAGCAGTGTCGGATTGGAAAAAGGTTCCGAAGTTTTGCTAGTGGGCTTGTCCTAAAATGGAAGCACTGTGGCAGAAATAAGGGGTTCTTCGAAAACAATAATCAAGAATGGATATGCACACAATTGGCGATGCTCGAAAGATCTTCTAAAAAATTTGTACGCTCACAAAATTAAATTGTAGAGTGTTGCAGGAAAACGCAATTAAATAAATTGTCAGGGCTTCCTGTAGAAGTCCCACCCAATGCATTGTTGACGGCTGCAAGCTGCAGTGGTTTCAATGTTTAATTCCGACGATAAGTTTAGCAGCAAGGTTATGAAAACTTTGAACACCCCAGAGCGGCTTCCGACAAAACTTTCCGATGGAAAAGCACCAAACAAAAAGTCGCAAAAAGCCAAAACACCGACAGATGAAGGATCATGCATACCGGCCGCGCCGCATTGAACAGCAGCGAACATGTTTGACGAACATCGTGTTTGCAATCAGACACATATGAGGCATTCTTTCAAAAATGCCACTTAAAAAAAAAGCTCTCCATTTTTTCAGACAATTATATATCTAGTAGTATATGTGTTCAGGCATGAAGCCTAAACATGTAATATGAGGCAAAACTCTCAAAGACGTCCAATAAGAACAACGCACACACAGTGCAGTTGTCATACGCATTAGAGCTGCACTTGATAAGTGCAGCGTGTGTATTTTTAATCGTCATATTTTTAATAGCTCCATCTAAGCGTTGGTATGTAACACTTGACAAGTGCAGCGACTTAATTTATGATGTACATCGATTTTAATAGCTCTTTCTCCGTTTGTCAAGTGCTACATTGACAAGTGCAGGGACTTAATTTATGATCAATAACGATTGTAATAGCCTTTTGTCCGCGTTGGTTTAATAGTTTCAGCTACGCGTCTTTTTACATTATACATAGTTTTAGATTCCGCTGAGGCCTACAACCTCAGCGATAGCATTACAATAGTTTAAAAATAGAATAAGTTTTTATGAATAAAAAGGGAGCCGCTCGCGAGAGCGGCTCAGTTGTTAATAAACACTCGTTTTATAAATGTATCTCGTACGTACAGAGCTCTACAATATGTGAAAACTAAAAAAAAAATATGATTTTAGGTTCGTGTATGGCAGGGCTGCTATACTGTCAGGGGTCAAACTTTTTTGTAAGAAAATTTTCGAATCCCCATAACTTTTAAACGAATGAACGGATTTTAAAAAACCAAACTTTAAAACTGTTCATCGTAAAAATTTTTAAAATTAATATTTCATAGGAAAAATTTGAAAAAAAAGTTTGTTTGAATTTTTAACCCTTTATGTCACCTTCGATTTTTTTTTTTAAATACCTCAAAATGTTCCTTATTTCATCACCTTTCTTCCCCCCAAAAAAAAAAGTTAAAAAAAATTTTTTTTTTGTTTTATTTTTAAAAATTTTTTATTAAAAATTTTTTTTTATATTTTCTTCAGCGCTACGTTTTGAACTAAAGCAAATGCGTTTGCTTGCATAAAAGTTGCAGATATTTATCAATAGTAGAAAAACAGAAAAAAAATATTTTCTAATTTTTTGTATGAAATTTTATTGCGCTGCGCTAGTTTTTTAATTTGTAACTCATACAAATATTGTTGGCCCAAAATGCCCTTTGGGGGGAAGAAAGGTGATGAAATAAGGAACATTTTGAGGTATTTAAAAAAAAAATCGAAGGTGACATAAGAGGTTAAAAATTCAAACAAACTTTTTTTTCAAATTTTCCCTATGAAATATTAATTTTAAAAATTTTTACGATGAACTGTTTTAAAGTTTAAGAAGGTATGCACAAAAAAGTTTCTTGGTTTTTTAAAATCCGTTCATTCGTTTAAAAGTTATGGGGATTCGAAAATTTTCTTGCAATAAAGTTTAACCCCTGACAGTATGGCAACCCTGCCATACACGGACCTAAAATCATATTTTTTTTTTAGTTTTCACATATACTACTAGATATATAATTGTCTGAAAAAATGGAGAACTTTTTTTTTTAAGTGGCATTTGCTTCAGAGAATGCCTCATTTACGAAAGGAGGTCGAACATTTAATGGGGCATTGCACACATTCGACAATTGCTTATGATGTACCATCTAAATTATCGAACACCAATCGCCCCACACGATTTTAGATTTTTCGTCTTAATTTTAAGCGAACAGCCTACAGAAAAGCAGACTTTTTTGAAATAAAAAACTTTTAAAAATATTATAAAAATATATATATAAAAAATAGTTTTTCATTCTTAAAGAAAAATATTTTGCAGCAGCACAAAAGAAACAAAACAATTATTTTCTGCATATTATGCTCTCTCACCTCTATCATGTTCTGAAGCTCTCAAGAGTAGGACAAATTTAAATGTAAATCAGACAGAAGATATCCGCTACCTTCTTATTATTTCACCATGATTTAGTGCTTATTTTCGATGGAAAGACCTCGTGGACTGCATTCCATCGGCAACTGTCTTGTGTGGCCGCCTTTTACGGTTGGAACGAAGAGGAGAAAGACGTTGTGCTAACAGCGGGTACGCTGCATACTTGTTAGACATTTTCCCGCCTTGTAGCCTACCAACTTTTGAAGAGATGACTACACCACTGCGGGATCGCTTCGCTCTCCACCACCGCATATAATGTTTTTCGATACCGTACACAAAAATCTAAGGAGACCATCGAACAATTCGCAGCTGAACTACGTCTCGTTGGAGCAGCATGACATCAGGTGGCAGTCATGACATCAGAGCGAAATTCAACTACTAGTCGTCGCCCGGCGCTTAAAGAATTGGACAGACGCCCTGTCGATTGCCCAAGAGCTACATAGCAGAATGAATCGCAGTGCCAATGTATTTGCGGTACAGCTGGACAGTCAGTAAGAACGGACAAAAACAGCAACCCATAGGAGCAGCGTAGTCAAATCGGAAAACGAAAACGCGTAAGCTTGACAGAGCAGAAGCTGATGTCCACCACCCCCACTCCACTCAATGTAACCAATGATGACGTTTAAAGCCTTCAGACGAATAAAGATGTTTTTGGCGAAATATTGTTGAAGCGCAACCACGCCAACTAAGTCGAGTGACCGTAGCACCTCTTGCAACCGAAACCATCTGGATCAGCACTGTGGGCATAGGAAACCTGCACGTCTCAGCTAGAGTAGACTTCGTCATTAACATATATATATATATATATATTATTTTAAATAAGTGCAAAAAATAATAAGAACAAAATTATTGAAAATTAACTTTATTTTAAGTAATACGAAAAGTTTTGGGTGTTTAATTGAATAATTTCTTATTTTAAATTATTTTTAGAACTTGATGAAATTTAATTTCTAGTTGCACAGTTTAATTGTTTAATAGAAAAATTAACGTTACACTATGTATATAGATTATTACGCAGCGAAAAAAATAACGAGCGGTGTAAGTGGTTCAGAGGTTTTTGAACAATTAATCCGTTTACCGCGCGATGCGAATTATAAAGGGCGAAAACTGTAACTATGTATCAGTTTTTGGCGGGTTCTCATCACAATCACGCTCACATACACTCACACACAATATTGTGAGTGTATTAATCAAACATACAACAGTTACTAATAATGGGAAATATTAATTACACTACAATGCAATTTTTCAATTATATTTAAGTTTCAAATAGAAATAGCAAACAATATGTATCAAAAATGTTCAAATTATTCAACACCGGCCTCATTGAAAGGCTTAAGAGGCGACGTAAAGTGCCCTTGCTCGTTGTAACGTCGACGACCCTCACTTTACCATCCAAACCTTGGTGTATTTCGGATATTCGGCCCCTCATCCATTGAAGCGGAGGAAAATTATCCTCCGCTATCAGCATAAGCATTCCACGCTGAACGTTGGGTTGATCTATCCAATTTGCTCGAACTTGAAAGCCAAGTAGATATTCCCCGGACCATAGTTGCTAGAATCTTGACTTGATACAAGATACAATCTTTGTAGACAAGTCATGTGGGAATCTGTCGTTTGGTTGATAGGAAGTGCTCTCAATGGACCTCCTATCAACAGATGAGATGGTGTTAATGCTTCACCGTCGTTGGGATCTTGGTTGAGTGGCTAAGTCCTTAACTCTTCCGCCGTAAGAAGCTCGTTACCCAAAGTCGTAGTAGCAGGCCTTAGGCAGATTTGACGCCCGTATCCTTTAAGCCACCAAAATAAGGTGCCCTAGGAGGTATAAAGACGAAGTTGCAGCCTTCTGCGGAGCAGTAGTTGGTAATCGACTTGCTTTCGGCGTCGAACTTAGCTTTGAAGTTACGCATCTGTCGCAGTATATTGTATGCGGAGCACCTCGACGTCCTACAAATCTTCGAAGACAAGAAAGGAAAGTATCAGTAGATAAATCGCTTACTACTTCTAAATGAATTGCCTTTGAAGCAAAGCACACAAATACAGCTACGTACAATTTGTACGGCTTTTTTCCTCTAAGCTGACATCACCGCAATCCAAGAAATCCGATGGATAGGGCAGGGTTGCTCTACAAAAGCATCCTGTGACATCTACTACAGCTGCCATGCGAGTAAGCGCGAATTTGGATGTGGTTTCGTGGTGAGTAGGAAACTACGTGGCCTCGTCTCTAGGTTCACACCTGTTGACGAGCGTCTAGCCGCGATACGCATCAAGGCTAAATATTTTTATATTAGCCTGATTTGTGCGCACGCCCCGACGGAAGAGAAAGACGACGATGCTAAAGATGAATTCTATGAGCGCTTGGAACGCCTGTACGAGCGCTGTCCCAAACACGATGTCAAAATCGTGCTTGGCGATTTCAACGCCAAGATTGGGAAGGAAGGAATCTTTGGCCCAACCGTCGGAAAATTTAGCCTTCACGACACTACCTCCAATAATGGAGAGAGGCTAATCGATTTCGCCGCAGGTCGGAACATGGTAGTTAGTAGTACCAGATTTCAACATCTTAACATCCACAAGGC